>DWMX01001747.1:0-14032 GCA_018246375.1 Byasa alcinous
TTGTCATGGGCAAGCGTGTCACTTACCATCAGGTGAACGTCTTGCTCGTCTCGTCGCATAGTAGTATAAAAAAAAAAGAATGCGAAAAGCTAAAAATCAAATTAAGGTGGAAAACATTGAGGAAAGCCTGTATCTAGCATATCAATAAATGAGGATGAAATTAATTCATGTTTCTGAAGTGGAAAGCATTTTCGAGGTACATGGAGTCTGGGTTCAGGCATTTATTTTACGGAAGCGTCTATTTCAGTTGACATTTCGCCAGCAGCGAAACTTTACGAACTGTTATACGGTAGTAACACGCTTCGCGTTTACACGCCGCAAATATTCAACATCTGTATAAACGCGCATTTTGCTCACCGAGACGTATTCGTTTATTCGATGCGATGCATCCCACGCCTGCCGTAAGTGGAAACTGTTTCCGCTTCGCTAATATAACTTTACGTGTCACTTACAAACGTTCCAATTACAGAGAAATCCACCTTCAGCTCAGTATAATTTAAACTAATCTCATTATGTTCATCTGCTGGAGAAGTAATACGCTTTCCTTTAAGAACGTGGCGCTGGTATGATAAATACTGCAACAAATTACTCTCGTCTACTTGTGACGTGGGATGTTACGTTTAGTTACCCCGGTAATTTCATTAGTTACTGCACTACTGTTTATTTCTGTTATGTTCCTGGTATAACAAAAACGGAAGAGGCCTGTCTGCCGTAGAAGACGATTAAAACAATCTTCAGGGCATTGAAGGTCCATCATCCATTCAGTGACCCATCGATAAATATGAAATGGTCTCGTATTTATCTTAATATAGTCAGGATGCTCAGGGCTAAGGCCATCTATTTCCATTCCCCACAAAAGCATAGTTCATTTCAAAGGTTTCCTCTTGATAAAATAGGATTAAGCATCTTCGCCCAGAATACACAAAATATCACATTTATGAGTTATAGTGATTTTTAGAACTCTCACACATCTGCTGATATATCAGTGGTGAATTAATAATATTTTAAAAGCTTCAACCTATGTGTAGCTCGGAAATCAAACCAGATACATACGCAGTACAAAGCGAGCTTCGAAGCTGAAGGGATGGTTATAAAAAATATTATTTCATACAGTAAAGGGTAATGAATGAATTAAAAAAAAAACATAAAAATACTGTCTGTTTAAGTTAGTAGTATCTATGAGTAAATTTTTTTAAATAACAACGTTGCTCCATTTAAATTGTTCTTGTTCATTTTAAAGTATTTTCATCCTTATTTACTAAATCAACTCTGCATTTTCTATCTCTATGTTTTATAATTTTGTTTTGTTAATTTGTATTTCGCTTTTTTTATTATTGTTGCAAATTAAACCGTTTTTCATAAGAAAAACAACAAAGACTGTGTGCTGTATTTAAAGATTATTATTTTTAGAGAAAAATGAAAGCGAGGTTATAATAAGCAATTCGGATTCGTGATTAGGGTTACCTAATTTTAAACGTGAAAAGAGCGACGTGGGTTTTTTTATTCTTCGTTATAAACAAAATGTTCAATTCAGTGACCTAAACACTAGGTGTTTTGTTTTTTCTCTAGCTTTAATATTGTTTGAAGTACTATTGAAAGTTATTGAACGTATTTTATGAAATCATTCCATTTTACTTTGACTTGATTAATATTTATTTATGTTTTAAGAAACCGTCTAAAGCATTAAACTTAATTACTCTACTTCAATTGAAATTGTAAAGGTTACAAAATTATTTCGTTAAAAGGTCATCACAATTTTATACACTAAGATCACTTCATGAATTAAGAATTTAGTCGAGTTTCTATGGTCGATTCTTAATGTAATTATCTTAATTAATATAAGATTTTCCTTTAATACAATTTGTTAGGTTTACAGAAGTAATATACAATGTTTTTAAGTTTCTATCTACCAGCCTTTATATTTAATAGGTAACCAAATTACAGGGGTAAGAAGATCTAAAAGCCTATTTAGCTCAATGAGGTTTTGGTTCTCCAGTCGCTTCGTTTGATGAACAATATAATTTTCAAGCGTCACAGTGTTCAGAGCGATATGGGTAATGGATTATATCAACAATAGACGGTATTAAAGGCTTATTTCAACTTAGTCATTTGTCTGCTGTAACTTGTCTAGTGCTGGTGTTAATCCATTGTGTTCTTGCAGCATTCTGTTCGCCGACATCTGCGGTTTCACCTCCCTATCGGACCAATGCACCGCCGAGGAACTTGTGCGCTTACTCAACGAGCTCTTCGCACGGTCAGTGGGCATTTCTATAGCTACGATGTGATAATACTAGCACCGGTTTTTTTTATACATTTATTATAAATCGTAGAAACGAAACGGTTTTAATATAACATTATTTCATCAATGAAACGTGCGCCATTAAAATCAGTTACTATTGAAACAACAACGATGCTCTAGATCCTGAATCGAGATTCCCTGTGACGTGGAGTCTAGTCTTTTCCGATCCATTTCTAATACAAGTTTCTATAATTTTAAGCATCTTAAAAATAAAGTAACAGATAACGTTGAATTGTATAAATAAAGGCCATGCCGCTGCATATAATTATCCTTTAATAACAGAGAAAATCCACGTGTTCCCAATAATCCCTTATTTATATCCTACTTTGTTTAAGGATTTGCTGGATTTTATGTTTATAAATAAACAACCACTACATAAGTAGGTTGAACCTTATGTTAATGTAAGCTTCTGGATATGTGGAGTTGTAAATCCTAAAGGGGCATTAGGGTGCCTGTTTATTTTATGTCTTTGTCGTGTCGTTAAATTTTTGCGTAAATCGATAACGAAAAAGTCTCCACTAGCAAGTTATTTTCATAGTTATTCTTCTTAGCTAAATCTTTTTTTAAATAGATGTCTTAAATAGAACATTTTGTTATTGTGAAAAGAGATTGAAATTTCTTTTCTGCAATATATTCATCATCATCGGTCAATAAACGTCCTCTATAGTAATACTTAAATATTTAGGTAATCCAGAAAAACAAAACAGATAACTATTAGAATTTAGAAATACTTATTAAAAAGATTGTAAAATTTATTATAAACGTGTCTCTTATAAACGGCTTCAACTTTTTTTCTTACTTGATCATTACGTCCACATTTGAAAAGACTTAACAGCAGCTTACACCACTTAGTAATATAAGACAGATAAGTGATCTAAGTTCAAAAATCTCTATTGAATTATTTTATTTACTAATTAACGACTAAGTGCCAATTTCTCCTGTTCAATTTAAGATATAATAAGAATGGCCGTTGAATATAAAACTAACGCTTCACATTAATTACCAATATAATAAAAACTTATGATAGATATTTATTTATTAGTTATTAAAAAAAAAAAGATATTTTTTTTATCCAATATGTATTTGTGTAATTCGGGTTATGCCACCAGAGATTACAAAAAGGATTTTTCTTTGAAAGGACGGGACGAATGATTAAATTACTCAAAAGTACGATTTTCCGCGACGCTCCAGGGGGACCATGATCTACCTACACCTGTTATAATAACGGTTTGATATATATACAATAACCAATACATTTACAAAGTTGAAAAAAACATTTGATCACTAACGATGTCTCCTAAGCCTTAAGGTACATCATTAGCATTAAAAGTTAATACCTATTTAATTGATGACGATTTCTACTCGAAGAGAAAGTATTATTTAAATTACTCCAAGATCCTAATCTGATAAGTAAGCACCTTTTATAAAACAAATAACTCCATCGTTAGGGACAAATGTTTGCTTTCTTTTCAGATCGAAAACTGTTCACTGAACTCCACTCTTCGCTGGGGTGTTCATACTTTTTCATATTAATTATATCTGTTTAAGGAAAGATATTCATTCATTCGCAAATGGCGGTTCTCCACCGCATTACTTACTTTTGTATTTAACACATAGTAAACTCGTTATAAGCTGAATTATACAAAATATCGTGATTACTGTGAGGTTAGTTTTCAAGTTTAAATTCATTATAAACACGTAATAAGTTGATATTTTTATATTCGTCGTGGGTTAGTCTAAAATAAAAAAAGTATAAAGTTGTAATGTAGAATGGATACATTACTGTAGGTGTAACTCTTGTTTTTATTTTTGATTAAAATAAAAGAAAAATTATCTCTCAGCGTTGAGTATGAACATCTCATGTTCCTTTGACACTTCTTTTCTTTGTAGATATCTTTTTCCTCTCTGAGACACATGCGCTGAGCTTAAGACAATGGTTTTCGTGATACAAGGAACACGTCAAACGAATTTCAAACGAAAGCCCTCAACGCAAAGTCGACATCCAATCTCCGTTTCACGTAAAAGCGAATGCTTCGTAATTGCATTTCACAGAACCACTTTGAATTTCGTCACGGAAAAGTGATATCTTTAAATATTTTCGCCTTTCGCCACTCTTCATGGCAGAACGGGAAAGAATTTATGTTAAGTATAATATTTCCCCTATTTAAGATGAAACATAATAAGCGCCCACCCATTTACAATTCGTCATTTTGTGTCCCTTTCGAGGCTTCGCGCTTACCCCTACCAATAGAGCCTCCTCTTCTCATTATTTATTCACAGCTGTAATAAATCTTTAAAACTCGTTACAATACGCATCCCCTATAAAACAAAGCATTTTATAACGGTAAAGTCGTAATGTTGTAATTTAAACGGCTTTAAAATGATGTTCCCGGACGTCGAGCAACAACTAACCGTAAGATTGCAGGAAGCAGTTCGATAATAAACTTTTAATGTTACCTTTTAGCATTTTTTTTTTTGTAATGGCTACAGCCGCAAAAGTCTCTATCGTCATGATGAGAATGAAATAGTAAATACATATATCCAAGTTACTGAAAATTCCTGAACCGAATCCGCCGCATTATACTGATTAAAGTGGATATTAAGTACCTCACATAAGTTGTTTGCAGCCTAACCGCTCTCATACCTGGCTGGAGCTTATAGTTAAATTAATTTAAGTTATGATAATGCTTAGACTTGAATCGATTAGTTAAGCCTCTTTTTAGCAGTGAACAACAATAATCTGAAAATAATGATGTGGAACTTTATTTCACTACTTTATATTATAAAAGTATACTAGGTGACTTTCAATGTGATCATCAAAGTTCAAATCAAAAATAAATTGTTTTTAAATTCAAAAATGTGCTTTCTGAAAGATAACAAATTATAATTCAAATTTCAGATAATTTCCGTTGTTCTTTTACTACTTTAGGCTACTGAAAAATGGAGAAGAACTGTTCCGTTCTTGAGTCTCTCGCATCAACGGATAATAATAAATTAATACAGTTATTTAATTTTTACAACAGAAACTATATAAACTATACAAACAAGTAAAATGTTTACTTGCACTCACGGACCCCATTTATAATGAAAAACATATTAACAAATTTTCAAAACATTTTTAAACTATTTGTTTCGATGAAGCATCGTTAGAAAATGCAAATATTATTAGACATGAATTATTCAAAACATTTGAGGAGATGTCAATTGGTACACTTCATTGGATACCTTACATACTGTCTAGACTCTAGACGGTGACCATGTTCATCGAAGTGATAAATTTCTTATAATATCTTATGCAAATCATGTTTACGCACTGATCCCCATACTGCGTATTATTTCGAAAACACTGACGTAAATCCAATCTCTGAAGGTGAATATCATTAATTTATTAAAGCTTAATATATGCAGTTTCTGAAACATTTCTGAATATCGATTATTTAGATTATCCATCGCCGCTACCGTCGACTTATCATAAATTATAACAGAAACGTGAAAAGCGTGTCTTTTACCGCCACAGCTGCAAAATAGAGATGCTTCTATTCAACATTGCAGTGAGATGATGAACAGAACAAAAGATCTCTTAATAATTAAAACGGAAGCGTCATCGCTGTTACCACATAAAGGGGAAGTTTATTCTATGATCACTCTACGTGAATCGTACACAAGCCGCTTACGATAATTAAAAGTCAATATGGACCTCAATTTAAACTTAGGAAATTTATAAGTTGACTTGCGTATGTACTTTCTTAATTATTCGGTAGTGAATTTTAAGGTAACTACCGCTAACTTTACAGCTTCAAAGATTTTAAGCGGAAACTTATCCGAATGCTCTTGCCATCACAGGACCTTTGTTTACATATCTCATGTACTACGTTATAGTAATTAATATTTTGTGTTTACGTAGCTTCGACCGTTTGGCCTCTGAACACCACTGCCTCCGCATCAAGCTCCTTGGCGACTGCTACTACTGCGTATCCGGTATACCCGAAGCCCGTGATGACCACGCCAAATGCTGCGTCGAAATGGGCCTGGACATGATTGATGCTATCGCGTAAGTAAAATCACTTTACTTACAATCGAAGAAGATACTCGGAAGGTCGCTTTGTAAATGGATCGTTCGGGTTAACTATTGATAGGATTCATCAAGGACATACGTCTTTATGAGGTAACTTTTTAGTATTTTTTTTTACAGCAATCTAAAGGCCCGTTACGTTTTGCAGAGCGTTGTCATTAAATATGAAAAGGAATTTCGAGGAAACGCTGACAAATCCTCACCTTTGTAAAGTTAATTAGATTCCGATGCTATCGAAGCTCAACCGAAACGGTGAATACCATATTCATGTGTGGTGTACACCATATTCTGTAAATGTCGCAGTTCATCCGGCGTACGGGAAATTTTCCAAAATTCCACCCTGTTCCGGACGGCGGCTTCGAAACTTGTGCGAAATTCAAACAAACTTTAATTAAACGCGGGTTTTTTCAATTTCACTTTCCGTACGTTCGCTGAGGTCTCAGGATTTTTTCAATTTCACTTCACCCACACTCCTCGCCCGGAGTTCGCAGCGAGAGTTTAAAAAAATATCCCAACCTGCCGTTTGACTCGCGGAAACGGTCAAATTGTCATTTTCATTTACCTTTGAACTTTATCCAATTACAACTTTCGCGAAAAAGCCGTGCCGTGTTGTACAAAATGTATTTTTATTAGCTAAAGTGTAATTATTGTTTGAAACTCATCTCACGCGTCACCTATTTTCGCTGGATGTGAAATTTCTATACTTCTTCGCATGGTACACGAGTTACCTTGTTACTTTACTGTTTTTCGCAACCGTTCCACCGCAAGCACTAAGTTTGATCAACTGTTTATGCTACTGTTTAATCTACCTAACTAACTTAAAGAAGTTTGAGGACAATAGGGACACGAAATAGATTTACCCATATCAAGTACACGTCATAGTTTCTTTAAAAGACACAGTAGGTTTAATAATTAAAATATTTTGTTGGCTATTATAACTAAACTCTTTTATTTGTTAATCGTTTATTACTGAAGTCCAGTTCCCAACGCTTTTTCTTTTGAGGACTAACAAGAAACAGCAAAGATATTATCATTACATCTATACGTAACTAGATCTTAATGAAGTTTCTGTTGCTGATGAATTCATTGTGAACCTGTAGTTCAGCCGCTGTTTATACCTTTTTTTTTAATTGAACTGAATATATGTTATTGTTTGATTGGGCAGTTTGGTCCGCGAGGTGATGTCGGTTAATGTGAACATGCGCGTTGGCATCCACACCGGGCGCGTCCACTGCGTAGTGCTAGGACTCCGGAAGTGGCAATTCGATGTATGGTCCAATGACGTCACCCTGGCCAACTACATGGAGAGCGGCGGCGTAGCTGGGTGAGTTCACTTAACTACTACATAATCATAATAATACATAAGTATTTCATAAATTTATTAAGCATCCATTAATATTCTTGCGTATTAGTCTAGACGTCGGTTCTTCAATTTGCGTACATCGAGCACCTACAAGTATACTCGATGAAATTTCAAGTTTATGCTTTAAGAGTCTTTACCTAACGCACAAATTCTGTAGGTTTCAGTAATTTGATATAATTATACAAGTTTTTTTTTTATGTTTTACTAATTCCCGGGTATAGTTGAGCCGGTCCTAGTTATAACTTGTTTATATTTCATTCCAGTTCTATCACATCTCTTTCTTCTTTCACACTTTATTTGTACTGGCTTTACTTAACTTCTTTAATATTTTCTTAACTTCTTATACAGTTTTCTTTTTCTTCTACATTTCTTCTTTTGTTTTAAATATATAAATTTTTATTTATAACTTAAACTTCAAAAATACTTGTCGTTCTGATTATCTGTTTCAGAGCTCTCAGTAATTATCGTTCTTTTCACTTCAATAACAATTTAAACTGCTGCTGTAGTGCAGCGGCTAAACTTCTTGCTTCGTCACATGAGCGCCATATAATTAATAGAGTTTAGATGATGGATTTGCTGTAATCATCACCATAATTTTTTAAATTTACTTCTAAACACAAGGTTTTCTAAAATTTGCGTATAATTACCGTACTTGCCGTGCTTTAATGGGAATTGGCGAACGCTGGGTGTTGATGAAGGTCGACATCGTTATGTTCTAGCGTCTCTGTTTATCATAGTTATGTCCTGCTCATCTCATCTCATTATAGTACATAAAAAGTATAGTTTCGACATATTATAAAGAGTACATTGGCCCCTTTCAATCTATTGAATCATTTAACCTGCAGCCGTGTGCACATCACAAAGGAGACCCTCCAATGCCTGGATGATGACTATAAAGTGGAACCAGGATACGGCGATCAGCGCAACGCTTACCTGAAAGACCACAACATTGAAACGTACCTTATTGTCCCCGATGATACCAGCCGAGTGGTAAGTAGAAAAACTTACAAACGAATGAAAATGAATGAAAACATTATAAACGAATAAGCAAATTGTTATGCATGACGTAATGAAATTGTCAACTGCTTTTGAATAGAAGTGCTCCAGTTCAAATTCACAAGTTATCATCTATCGCTAAAGCTACTGTTTTTATTTAGAAAATTTTATTCTCATCTTTAGCACAATAAAAGAAAGACGTTCTTGTTTCGATCCCTATATTTTTTTATATAACTTAGACGAACGTTAGACTAACTCAAAGATCATTTGTTAAATAGGTTTCATTTTCAGAATCTTTAATTAACTTCTAATCGTCCTCTTCTTTAAGAGATAATGAACTCGGTTCGACGTTCTTTTTTTGATTTTTAACACAATTATTTTGGAAATAAAACTGTTTGTGAAGTACCGTACTTTTACATTACATTAGTACATCGACTACATTTTTATATATTATGCATAAACTCTTAGTTTGCTTTTTATAAAGTATTGAAACGTCAGTACAAGATTGATAATAAATAACGCAATAATTTCCAGTTGATATTATTCGTGACTCTTCTTCTGTTTTTCTATGTAAAACACATCGTACCCTTAATCCACAGAAACCTCATCCAATCGCCGAAATTGTTAGCAAATAACGAATACGATCTCAATATCAAATGTTATTTCTTTTAGATTACATGAAATTTAGTTGAAGTGCGTACGTTACATCATAAAATATGTTTACAAATCTAATAATTGAAAAGAGCTGTATACAACTGTAAACATAATTATTCGTTTACGTAATATACATCCACAAGTACTAGTACTAGTTAGTACTTAGGTCACAACTAACAAGTCTGAATTGATAGGATCACTATGTTCTTATGAATCTACTGTTTATTAGTTATGCGGTAATATTAACAATCACTAATAAAACATATACAAATAAAATACAACGGTATTTCTTCAACGCTGATTTAGTAATAATCTTATAAATGTTACATTTTAAAAGAATTAGTTATTATTTACGGCAATTCTGATGTTTTATATAATATTTTAGGACACCAAGCCGGCCCACACTCTGACAGGAAACGGAAATGTGTCGAAGGAATTGCGCGTCATGGGGCACGGATCACAGCACGGGAAAAACTCATCCAAGTGAGTATCATGCAATATTAATACAATTTTTTTTAAATTAAACTTAGCACCGTAAGCATTCTGGTCTCTGCTAAATCTGCTTTGTCCAGGAAATGGAAGAAACAAGCTCGATTTATTTATTCGCGGAGCAAATCTGTTTTGTTTTCATGACTACTTTCCATTTGCCTTAATATCTAACGGCATGTAAAGTTTAATATCGTTAAAATATTTCATACCGACTCCTTATATTTCCTTCATGCACAAATGAAAGTATTTAATAATAATAATGACATATTCGTTCCCGTCCGCAATACTTATTTTGCATGCTTTCATTTAAATTTTATGAAAAAAAAAACGAATGTTTTATATTAGAACAATATTGACATTTAATTTATATGCTCTGCTGAAAAGCTGAAGTTGTCAGGATTATATTTTAACTCGAAATCCTAATACGTTTTCTTTATAGTAATGAACAATCCATTCACGTGTTAAATGCACAAGTAAAGAAATCATATTTACCTATAATTAATAAGTTTCATTTTATACCAAAAAAAAAAAAACTTATATCATTTTACATGTTTGTGTTGGGTTATATTTTTGAAGTACATATAGAAACATAGGGAATGTTATGAAAGTGTTCTCAGTAGTAATTTATTTAACTCTGCTGTAATAAGAACTCATGGGGTCCGCTTTTATTTTCCGCGACAAAGATTTCGCGTGAATGCACCGCTGGCTTACAACTTTACAATTTCTATTAAGTTCCACCAAAGAGGTGCCCCGAGTTTGAGATTTTAATAACATTTCCATTCCGCCCAGCGACAATTGTCGGTGGAAACTCGGCAAGAAAGTTGAAAGTTCGGATATTCTAGTTTTGAGAACGAGCTCGAATACCGTGGGACGGGACTCCGATCGAGCCGTTTCATTTCGATAAAATTTTAACGAAGCTGTTATCGGACGCCCGCGAACTTGTGAAACTTAATTCGATTTACTTCAAATTATCTGTACAAAAGTTTCTATACTTGAAATATTTATAGGAGACTCGCGTTATACGTAACCTGTACACCTAATGTCTATACAATTCATATTATATTTGAAAGAATTTCATGATGAACGTTTTGTTAGTAAATAAGAATGAAGAAAGCCGGGAACGTTCAAGATTATATATATTCTTTTCATTTAACATCTTCAGAGTGCCTCTTACGAGCAGTTATGTGAACAGGGTCGATTCGAACAACGAAAATAAGAAGCCCGAAGATGAAGTCAACGAATACCTCATGAAAGCTATCGACGCTCGCTCCATCGACCGTCTCCGTGCCGAGCACTGCCAACCGTTTACCCTGACTTTCCGCGACACTAAACTAGAACGCAAGGTGAACACCTCAACCACTATTTCCTTACCGCAACTCCTAAAGCTGATAAAGGTGCTATGTGAACTTTATCGCTCTGTGCGTCTCAGCAGACGATTACCATCAGACGGAAGTGTTCGTTTCATCGTTTCTTACTTTGAGTGAAATGTAGAAATAAACAGACACAATATTGAAGTGATAACATACATTCTGGCCGAGGGTCAAAAAAGGGCCGTGATATTCACGAAAACGATGAGTTGTTTGCTAAAGGAAATTGAAATTTGTGTGAACATTGCTTATTTGTGTGCGTTGGGATTATTTCCTTATAGGAGAGACAATTTCTTCACAAACTACATCGAGCCACGTGTAAATAGATTGTTATATTATTTTATAATTAGATCCTTCGAGTTTCGTAATCAAAGTGAGATTATTTTTAGTGTTAATATGCTTTAATTATATGAGATATAAAATATTAATACTTAACCATTTTCTCCTGCAGTACATCGGTGAACGTGATAGGATGCTGAAGGTGTATTTCATCTGCACCCTTGTGATTTACGTTGCTGTCGTAATTATACAATTATTTGTTTTCGGCATGTAAGTAAACTTTTTGACCTACCTTAATAACTCTTAAAAAACGTTTTATAACTTGTGTACTTATACAACTACAAAAAAAATTCAATTGACAAGTTATAGCATTGGATAAATAGATAACCGTGTCTATGAAGAACTACGAGTGCATAACCAAATCGCAATTTTTATGGTGACCAATGAAATGCTTTCGGAGATACTGTTATCAAATAGTTTTCTGCTTATTTTAACAGATGTAACCAGTTTTTATAATTAGCTGTTTTAAAATATTTAATACATAATTCTGAAATGTCTTTGATCAAAGTATTATCGGTTAAATTTATTATCATTTTATACAGCAATCCCTTCGTTGTTGGAGCCGTCATCACTGGAAGCTTTATCATCATCTCCTCATCTTACCTCGTTCTCTGCATTGATTTCAAAGTAAGTATAAACATTTCATCACACATTCGTTAAAGTTGAATTTACATAGCAGAATTTTTATTGTTACATTTTCTTTCTAGAGAGTAATATGTTGAGAGATTTCCAAAGTAGATGATGATGTAGAGCATGGCTAATAATAAAGGATATCATATTAATATGATGTTATTTTATTTTTGTGTTTAGCATACCCCTGTTCGCGCTCTGAAGATCTCCCAACGTCTTCACAACAACCGCACCTTGGCTCAGCTGTTATCGTTCCTAGTCGTCACCACCGTTGTGATGCAAATACAAACTATCATGGTGAGATTCAATGTTGAATTGAATGAACAATTTTAATGGCTTATTAAAGTCGTAAACACTTTTAAAACGTTATTACATTTTACTGTATAATTTAACCATTTTACAGGCCGTTGATGCAACCATACGGTCAGTTGCGGTCCACATCAGCGAACCTGAGAAAGAAGTCGCGTATTGCACGCACGAAGCAAATGAGGTAGGACTAGATGATTAACAAACATATGTGCATGCATTTTATAATACAGCAGAAGTAACGATAAATACAATTCGTTATAGACATCGCCTAATTTTGCCGCTAAACAGTAGTATTATTACTGATTATTATAAAAAGCACTGTAATTACAAAATTACAAGAGCAATCAGACCCGACTTACCCGTTGGGAAGGCGACGATCACAATATTGCGATCGTTGCTTTAAGATACATACTAACGCACTACTGTCATAGGAATTCGTATCACTTACCATTATCTAGACATTATAATGAAACGTAACTTCATTTTTAACTTAATCGTATTCATTTGTCATATCTAGCACTACCTACAACTGACGCTAATGGTAATGTGCCTGTGCGCCGTGCACCAGATTCTGATTACCGTCGCCAAGACTATACTTCTTGTCATCACTTGCTTCACCTACGTCGCCATCACCGTACACAAACACATGTATCTTCAGGGCAACTTCTTCAGCTACCAGTAAGTACATTGGTGATACTAACCAACATTATATTTTATACAAATTTCAATCACCATCTTCTATTTAAACTAACAAGAAATGAACTATAACCTAACTTATTTCTAATTCTTCTAAATTGTTTGTTTTTCTTTTTCGTAGGAACAAATGCCAAATAGACTGGAATCAACAATGGATTAACGTGGTGGTCGCGGTTGGTGCTACCATCGCGCTGCTGCTCCACTCCCAACAAACCGAGAGCACATACCGCCTAGATTTTATATGGAAATTGCAAGCTAATGGTAATATTTTAATATTTCTTTGTAAATTGCTTTGATTTCTTCCATCAATTGTATTTTTTTTGTTGTTGTTTTAGACGAAAAGGAGGATATGGAACACCTGGAGGCCTACAATCGCAAGTTACTCGCAAACATACTGCCTGAGCATGTCGCCCAGCACTTTCTGCGCAGCGACAAGAATATAGACGTAAGTAGCATTGAAAATAGCTATTTCATTTATTTTTTGTATCAAAATATAAATAAATAATACATGAGATCCATACTTATGATCAGGCTAAGTATCGTTCATTGGGAAAAGCAAGACTGCAGCAGACTGTTCGCACAGGAGACTTCTTCAGCTTATTGATGATATACTCAGGATACTTCCTATATAAATTACCTCATCAACATCGAAGCAGAAATCAGCTACATTTCATATTCTTCTTCTAAGTCGTATTTACTCATGACTGAGGGTCGTGGTCATCATGTTTTTATTGAAACACGCGACGACTTACTTGTCAGTTATAATGGAGTGGTTTGCCATTGCCTTCTCCATTTCACATACTAGTGCGAGCACGGAT
>DWMX01001748.1:0-14031 GCA_018246375.1 Byasa alcinous
CTTTTGTAAAAGAAATCGAATTTTGTCAATGTCAAGAATATAAAAGCATTACAATTTGAAAATGAAAATTACTCTTGTTTCAGTGCAGGCTAACGAATATCTTTCATTCTGTATTCCAGGACCATATAAATTATATTGATATTTAAGTTCAGTAAAGTTATTGTTTTGAATAAACCCCATGCAATTAATGTAAATTTATAATTTTAAATTTTAATAATGTGTACGGGTTGCCCCTTTTTCTCGACATGTGTCGGTATTACAATGCACATTCCGTGCTGAAAGTTCAGAAAAAGAATGGCACTCCCCAATATTATCATTATATTATATATGTATATATTATATAAATACGTACTATTTTCTTTTTTTAATTTTTTTTTATAACCTATTATAAATAATTACATATACTATTTCTACTCCCTAAATAAACAGATGGACTAAAATATTATTGGTTACTGGTATTATATACTAATATGTATGATGAATGTATGGCTGCCTGCTTCTGTAGAATGTTAATATTTATTTGTGCATCAAGGATGTCACAGTGCCTTTTTATATTAATAAATTTTAATAATAATATAATGTTGAATATTTATACATTATTATATATATAAATTATAATGTGATATTCCTAATGAGCCGTGGTTGAAAACAATAACAGTTGTTATTTAATAACAGAAATCGGTACCTGTTATTATTGCGTAAAAGTAACAGTAATAACAGATATTGTGTTTGTCCTGTTATAACCCACGTCTACTTCATCATTCTGCGACATTTCATAAATATTAAAATAAATCTTTACTCTATGTACTTTAAAATATTGATTCTCATATATATATTGAGAACTAATTTAAATTCTTTACAAAAGATACCACGGTTGTCACTTATCTAATGATCAAATAATTATTGTAAAATATACACAGTGGATATATTCAATTCACTTTGTTTGTGAAATCTAGGAATAACCATTTTCGTCATTTTCTTTCATTCTTCTTTTAAAAAAGATTTCTGTGTGAATTAATTAAATTAGCTATATTATTAAAATTTAAAATGAGTAAAGCAATTGTATGACATTTCTGAAACTATGAAAAAATATTAAATCATGAGGGGCACAGATATAAGTTAACGGTTATAAGTTAAATGATAAATTTTATGTACGATTTATATTCTCTATACTATAGGTCTACATTTTTCTAATATCTACTTTAAACATTATAATATACTCAGCAGGCAGCGAGTCCTCATAGTCAAGTAACAGTAACAACAAAAAAAAAAACTTAAAGGAATTGCAACTGTCACACTCATAATGTCAATGTGGAATGTCGATGTTGTTTTAATAGTACAACTACTTAAGCAGAATTAAAAATGTTATAGTTAGCAATAATTACAGTGTTTGTTTGAAAATAGGATTGGTTTTAGAAGTTCTTTGTCTTAACTACCATACGTTAAGGAACAACCGAAGTTTTATCCTTGAAATGGCAGATAATTTTCAAAATAAGACAATGGCACCTGTAATGATGGACTATGACTTTAAAATTAAAACACAAAACGAACGTTCTAAAGTTGAAGACCTCTTCGATTTTGAGGGATGTAAAGTTGGAAGAGGAACTTACGGCCATGTTTACAAAGCTCGAAGAAAAGATGGTTCTGATACTAAAGATTATGCATTAAAACAAATAGAAGGGACAGGACTCTCTATGTCTGCTTGCAGAGAAATTGCAGTAAGTCGTGTATTAAAATCGAAGTAATAATATTTCAAAAAATACAGACTTTCAGTTCCCATTACAATAAATGTATTTTAATTGGCGATTGATATCTAATTGTTTTATAGATTGTATATAAATAACTTACACCACTTCATATGTTTCGTGCATAGTACTCCAAAGGTATATCATAGCTGATCTGTTGAATGAGTATTTAACTTACTCCTACAAAGTATATCAATATAAACATAAAGTTTCTAGCATCTCTTCATGATAATATGTCTGGGTGATAAGTTTTTATCATTTGTGCAGTATTTTAATAATAATGAGGCCAAATGATGTTAACATGCAAAAACAACAAAAAATTTATGAAGTTATGTGAAACTGCCACCAACTTCTAATCATAGCCATGCTATTTAAATATAATAATAGCAATATTTGTATAATTTGTTTCAGTTGTTGAGAGAATTAAAGCATCCAAATGTAATTAACCTGATTAGAGTTTTTCTTTCACATACTGACAGAAAAGTGTGGCTACTGTTTGATTATGCAGAACATGATCTGTGGCATATCATTAAGTTTCACAGAGCGGCTAAAGCAAATAAAAAATCAGTGATGGTGCCTAAAGGCATGGTTAAAAGTTTACTGTATCAAATTTTAGATGGAATTCATTATTTACACTCTAATTGGGTTCTACACAGAGATTTGGTAAGACAAATTTTCAATATTATATGAAATATATATCAATACATCCTAAAAAATATATCTATGATAAAATTTTCAGAAACCGGCAAACATACTAGTGATGGGAGAAGGTCCGGAAAGAGGAAGAGTTAAAATTGCTGATATGGGATTTGCAAGATTGTTCAATGCTCCATTGAAACCTCTTGCTGATTTAGACCCTGTTGTGGTCACTTTTTGGTACAGAGCCCCAGAGTTGTTACTTGGAGCTAGGCATTATACTAAAGCTATAGGTAATTTGATAAAAACATTTTAGAATTTAATAACATTATATTGCATACCTTTAGGGCAAGCTCAACCACATAAATATACATCATAATAATAAAAGTTAATCTTTATTGTGTTTTGAGATATTGTACCAATTATGATGTAATTATTTAAGTGGAGATTATTGCTTTAGAAGTGCTAACTTGGAATATATAGTAACAATGCCACTGGTTTACATGATTTTTGGTTCAGTCTGAACATAAAGCCTTGCGATCACACAAAAGAGAATTTTGTGTGTGGAGCCTACACAGTATGTTTATTTCGTTGTATGTTTATCAATCAACTTAAAACAATTAGTTCCAGTTTTGTAATGTTTGCAACTAATTGGTTCAGAACAGAAATAGTTGCCTCATTAGACTCTATCAAGACCTTTTTAAACATAGTATCTTTTTTTCAGACATTTGGGCCATAGGGTGTATATTTGCAGAACTTTTAACCTCTGAACCAATCTTTCATTGTCGTCAAGAAGATATTAAAACGAGTAATCCATATCATCATGACCAATTAGATAGGATATTTAATGTTATGGGATTCCCTCAAGAGAAAGATTGGGAAGACATTAGAAAAATGCCTGAACATGCAACTTTAGTCAAAGATTTCAAACGTTCTAAGTAAGTTAATTTTCTTTAATTGCAAAAACGGGAATATGCTTGTTATTCAAATAACATTCAGTTCTTTTCTTAATTTTAACTTTAGAGTTAGACTACTAACGATATTTTTTTAACAAGAAATTAACCTCTTAAAGAAACTAGTTATGCAAATATTTGAAAAGCTACAATATTGGTCAAAGCAATATGATAAAAAAATGAATGATGACTATTACCCATTTTTGAAGTGTCACTCTAAGCTTTCTTAGGAATATGAAAAAATTTGTTAAATATGCATGATTTACATCTAAAAAGATAGACAAAGAAGGTGGACGCAGTGCAGGAAGGCCTTCTGTAATATTAACCGACGATCTTGTGAAGGTTGTGGGAAACCGTCTGGTGGGGGCAGCACAGAACCGATCGTCCTGGACATCTTTTGAGGAAACCTATGTCCAGCAGTAGATGTCTTTCGGATAATGATGATGTGGAAAATAATGAAATGCTAGGACAACTTTTGTAAATACTATTCCATAATATAGCCGAAATTGTTTATCCTTATGGACTTTGGTGTTAATTTAAAAATTAAAACAAATGTAACCAGTTCCCATACATGTTTTTTGTTTCATAAAATTTTCAGCTACCAGAACTGTTCATTGAGCAAATACATGGATAGGCATAAAATCAAACCAGACAGCAAAGCATTCAGTCTCCTCCAGAGATTACTCTTGATGGATCCCAATAGAAGAATCACATCAGAACAGGCAATGCAAGACCCTTATTTCACTGAAGACCCATTACCAACTCAAGTAAGTAGAATGTAAATGCTTATAATATATATATTTTTTAAACTGGCACCATTTGGTAATCACAATTTATTTCACTGGCCTTGAATCACTTTAACTAATCTTTTGAACTTATGGGTGCATCTCAAAAGAGGATAATGTATTTTATCTACATGGGTTACTTTAATCATGTGAAATGGTTTTTGCGTGAATAGGATTGTGGTAATTATCTTAGTGAGCTTGAAAAGCCATACCTCCAATCAGAATTTGCAACACGTGACCTCGGCATCGAACCGGTGATCTCCGTGTTACAAACAGTCAATTTGTCATCGTAATGAGCTTTGTTTAGATCAACCTCTAGAATTTTCTCTTATCATGTATTTTCTTTCTTTATGTAAATGCTGAGAAAGATTTATGTAAATATGCATATTAGTAGTTCTATTTTATTTTACGAAACTAAAAGAGCAGTTGGACGTACACTTAATGTTAAGTGATATTACCAGGCATAAAAATGTGGCGCTAATTAGGTCTATATACACATAGATACACGCATATGCATCTCAATGTGCTCGTCCCCTTGAGACACGAGATGCCTTCAAAAGGAAACACAGTAATGTTTCCACTCTATAGTTAGGCTTAAGAAATAAATTGTACTTATTAAAAAAAATTTAAAGTACTATTTTTTAAACGAACAGACAATCTTTAATATTTAACTAAGCAGAAAACTTACTAGACTGGTTGCACCGATAGTCCATATCAGAGAAAATAGACCTTTAGCTATTTGTTCCGATATGGACTGACAACACATGCTTCTTATATAATTGAAATAAGTCTCATTTTTCTTTCGTCTCTTATTGTTTTCAGTGAGATCTAAAATATTTAATAATATAAATACATCGTTATTACAGGACGTTTTTGCCGGCTGTCCTATTCCTTATCCTAAGAGAGAGTTTTTGACAGACGATGATCAGGAAGACAAGAGTGAATCGAAGGCGCGCCAGAACCAACAGCAACAACAAACGAACGTGAGTTTCATAAAATTAAAATGAAATGTACTTAAAGAATTATAAGAGTATATAAAAACATTGGCCAAGGTGGTATACATTTAACGACCTGGTGAAGGTCGCGGGAAGCGCAACACCAATCGGTGCGGATTTAATTGAGGAAGCCCATGCTGGGCATTGGGCGTCTTATAGCTGATGATAATGATAACAGAAAGATGAAGATCTGGTGAAGGTGAGCCGCTGAATGCAGGCAGCAACCGATCAGTGTAGAGATACTTTAGGAAGGAATATTTACAGCAGTAGGCGTCTTTCGGCTGCTGATGATGTGACATGAACATTAGACGTATCTTGATACTAATATTTATTGTACTTTTGTAATTTTTTTTAATAACATTATTTTTCATATCATGTTTTTAAAATCAAAAATAGAATGTAATTACTGTGCTGATTTGGTTTTCCATGTGAAATATCGTAATATTACAATATTATGTTTTTGCAGTATTGGTATGCTCCAGGATTATTGTAAAATAAATTTAACTTACATTTCTATTTCAGACACAACAAAATCAAGTACAAGCCAATAATCATGACCACGGAGCTAACAATGCTAAGAGGATGCGAATGCCCGGTGAGGCTTTTTTTTTATTTCGCGAAGCAACGAGACGAACGAGACATTCGCCCGATGGTAAGTGATACGCCTGCCCATAACAATGTGGCGCTAGGTAGTATGATATACACTACACCACGTTTCCACACTACTGTTTGCCACTAGTAATGGCGCTTCTATAATACCTACCCAGACAATCTAGGGCATCAAAGACCTACCCTTTAGTAAAACTTATTTTTTTAATATTTAGGTCCAAATCAAGGTAACAATGCAACCGGCGGCGGGCAGCAAGAGTTCCACCAGCAACAACAGATGATGTTCACACAACAACAAGGTGGCAACGCACAGCAACAAGCAAACTTCCAACAGAGATTCTAGATGAGATACCTAATTGATTTAGAATGAAACAGTCTTTCCGTCTAATTCCCCGTGGGCACGCCTATTTGGTATTAATTTTACATATTTATTATAAAAAACAGCGACGAGGCAACCAAGACGTTCACCAGAAAGTAAATGATACGCCTGTTCATAACAATGTTGCGCTAGTTAAAATGAAACACTGCAGCATATTCTACTCCTCGCCGTAACGCAAAATATTACCCCAGTAGTTTCACTAACTGCAATTTCCTTCAAATTAAAACTTAATTGCTACTAAAAGTCTCCGACAACAGACACCTACTGCTGGATTTGTTATAACCAATTACTTACCGACGATCCATTCAATAGTGAAAGGTATCATTGGATGCAGATGCAATGGTGATGATGATGATAAACCATTTACTTTAAATCTCAATTTTGAATAGTACTTAAAAAAAATTGTAATCACATGCCTCGTTATTTTTAAAAGAATTGACAAATTTTAATAGTAATTATTCAAATAAATTATTTTTATATTAGAAATCGATTTGTCTAGCAGTCCAGGCAGCTTGTCTAGGCACATGTGGTGACGAGACTACATCTTATGGCTCAAGGCGACGAGCAGAGAGTAGTATAGTTTTTCTAAAGCCTGTGTAAGTACCACTCCTGTATTGAAAATCTGCCGCTATAACAGCATTACTGTGTTCTGACTGCCAAGATAAGTAAGCATAAGTATTCCCGAGCCTACTTCACCATCCACGGTCTTATTGTCACATATAACCTACCTTTTGTTGATAAAATACTTTAATTCCAATAACTATAGCGTTGTTCAAGCCGAAACACAGTAATGTTTGCATATTACTATCTGGCTATAGAAGGTAGCTATCTTGGTTTTTAATGAATTGCTGTCGCAAATCTAGCTTTTCTATTGGAATTTCAGGTAAAATGATTGCTTCAATTGATCGGTTTTCATGTTGATCCGTCTGTTTATGTTATAAGTCAAGGAAACTGCTGTTGTGATGTCATCCTGTTGTAGTTCAAAGAAGTGTCTGACTATTTAACTCTTAAGTAGTATTAAATACTCTGTAATGATTCAATACTAAAAAAATCTAAAAGACAAAAATATTTTTTTCTACTGAATCAGAATATTAAAATTAAATTGTAGGCAAAACAAAGTTGTTTCTAAGTAAAACTACTGGAAAATGTTGACTGTATAATGAAATATTTAATTATATTAACATCTGATTCTATTACGATACCATAAAATGAAATAAATCTCTCTGAAGTTTATACTATTTATTTTATTTTCTTATTTAGTGTTTAAGTCCCACATAAGTTAATAATTTTTAGTACTATTAACACAGTTGGAACCTTATCTGCCATATCCAGGTGCACCCATAATCTAGTGAAGATCGCAGATAATCGTTGAATGGTTAGGATTCGGTAGCATCGGCAACTTATCGTTCTTACTGTTTATCGTTTGATAACATTTTTACAATCAAACGTGAAAAAAACTGTTGAGGATAAAGAGAAGAAACACAATTCCGAAACTCCTGCCTCTGTGACTCCACCACGGCTCCAAAAAATAGTGCAAGCCTCGCCTCGCTTGTCGTAACTTACTTTCGCAGCTCACCGGCAAAGATAGGTTCTTTTTAGTTTAACCGTGGGTGTCCAAGCCACGGCTACTAAGTTCCACCGCCAAGTCACGACGGAACCAGTTCGTGAGGACCGGTGCTACCCTGCACTATAAACATACAACTTCGAAAAGAAGTTCAAATGTATAATCGTACACATAAAGGTAAAGTAAACAAACAAAATTACTTATATATTTTTATTTACATAATCAATTTCTACTCAATCTACACACTAATACCTATTTTTTATATAAATGAAAATATTAAAAAGTTAAAAAACGCTTCAACAACATTATATGGACGGAATGTTTCTTAGCGATCACTACCGCATAATACTTTAAATATGTACTAAATAATTAATATAAATAAAAATAATAAAACATGGTACAATTTCCGTGTATTTTTCGTATATAATGAAGATTTAATACATTAAATAGACGCAAATAATTTAAATAGATTGTAATTTATAAATGTTACATTGTTTAAAGTATTCGTCATATTTTATGATTGCACGTTTTGCATGTTTTTCCATTTCCTTTATTGTTATTAATATATAATGAATTCAGCAATAACCTCAAAATTAAGACTAGCGCATAATCCAGCAACAGAAGGGGTGTTAAATCTTATAAAATTTTACTTATCTTTTCTCTAATACTATCATGAATGTTTTTGTGCTAATTTCTTTCTATCAAATTAATATCTTTTCAATCTCCGATGATTCAGAAGCCGATTTGTCTTTTTTGTTAAACGTAACTAATACTTTAATAGAACGTTTAATGTCTCATCAATTATTACTAAAATTAAATACAATATATCAAACACTTAACCATTGAGTTAGTTTTTTTTTATTAGAAATATAAGATATTCTCAATTGTTTAATATGTCTTAAAGCAACGAAATATAATACTGCCGCAAAGCGTAAGAGTTTAACTAGAAAGAAAATAACAGGCTTTTGGAAACCGTATGAAAGTTAAGGTCTAAGTTTTCTTTATAGCGAATGATTTTTTTTTAATAAGTAGTGTATGTTTTGATCGCATTTTCAAGTAACAAAGTCTAAAAATTTTGTTATTTTTGTCATTAATCTTAGTTTTAAAAAGTTAACGAATATTTAAAACATATGATACCTAAAAACTTTGGATATTTTTAATTCTAGTAATGTATTTTCGACAAAGTATTTTGTTTAATATCAAAGTTGTGGAAATACTTCTTTTAAGAGCAAACTTATTAAACAACTCTAATTCAAACACACCTGTCCTTATCTTATTTTGATATTGGTTTTTCGATAAAACTGTATTTAAAACAATAGCATAATATACGTTCATGAAACGATTACACAACAACTACAACTTTTTAATTTGATTTCATATTATGCATACGTAACAGACTGTAACTAATACAACACATAAATACTAACTTCGCATTCTCGATAAAAAATAGCCGGTTTCATGTTGTAAACCTTTTTGTGGTTGCATGAACAACAACCGGCGCTATATTTACATACGGTACGAAGTACGAATTCTAATCAGATAAAGTTAACATTATTTCTTATTCCTGTTTACTAACTTACAATAACTTCAGTAATCTTTACTGTGAATACTTGGCAAACTCTCAACCGCTCATCTCGTTCGGTATTATTTGAACAATAGGATCTTGGCTATTACTTAGTACTGTGTATTGAGTCTTATTTAGTTCTTCCCTTTTAAGTTTGTTTTTGTCGAAAGTACGGATGCGCGTGCGCAATCTACTGCACCGACCATTCATTATTTTTTCGAAGGGCTCTGAAAAGAGAAATGTTTGTTGTTAGAAAAAATTTGTTAACAAATAATATGAAGCATATATAAAAACAATAAGATTTTTTTGTCTGTGTGTTTTATTATAAAAATAGACGATTAGTAATGAAATAACGAAAAGATCCGGAAGTTAAAAAATAAATAGTAGCTATATATAAATCCCTAAACCAATTCTTATACATCTTTTGCTTATTGTTGTAAAGGTATCATATACTGCCATCTTCAAAGTGAAAATGGCAGTATATGATGATGCAAAGGTATAATTGGAGAACTACATACTTGCTTTTAAACTTATTATTACATCTCCTAATTATTTGAACCAGTATGAATAAAAATCATTAAGTAATCTATTATTTTACCTAAAAGACATCAGAAATAAGTTATAGTTTATTTTATTGCTGATGATCAGTTCAAGTAATTTTAAATGCACAAATAAAATAATGCTAAAATTGTTATCGCTAAATATTTGTGAATGACATAAATAAAATACTTACGATTTTTTCTGAAGGAGTTATGGCAGGCTAGGTGACAAATCGAAGGAAAACCCCTTAACTTATTAGGATCTATGGGAATTACAGCTAGCGGTGCGCCGCAAATCGGATCTTTCTTTCCTTTGCAAGATTCTACACAAGCATTGTAATTGTTTCCTTTCCTGCGTTGCGATCTACGTGTAGAGGGCTTCTTTGTTGTAGTAGATGGATTAATTTTAATGTTAGTGACCGAACCTCTAGGTGCTGTAACTCGTATTGTCAACGCTGGCAGTTTTGTCCCTTGTAATAAGGGTCTAGATGTGGTTCTATTGAGTCGGCGATCTGTTTCATTAGATCCAAGACCTAAAGCTCTATTTGGAATAATTGTCGAGCTGATCGGAGGGCTGGAGAATGTATCACCTGAAGCAATGCTTGGGCCTTGCCATGGACCACCAAATAGCAAAGGTGCTGTAGTAAAGAATAAGGGTTCTTCGCGATTGCGGGGAACGATTTGGGATACGGAAAAGGCTGAAGTAGTTTGAGTGGTAGATATTTGTGACTGAGGTATTTCAGTTCTAGTTTCCCTTGTTATTACCGTTGGTTGAGTCACGGTGGTTGGCTGAGTATCTTCTTGAGTTGTTCTTTGTGTTATGGTCTGTTGTGTGCTTGTTTGAGTGGTTGCTGGCGAACTTGGTCTAAATTGAGAAACAGATTCTGGATTTTGTTGAACGGATAAAGGCGGTTGCTGGTATATTAGAAAGTAATTAGGCTGACCAGTTGATTGTAGCTGGTTCTGTTGCAGTAGTGTTGACTGAAACGGAGGGATTTGTTGAGATGGTTGTGTCTGAAGAACAGGTTGAATTTGTGGAATAGGTTGTGCCAGAGGAACAGGTTGTACTTGCCAAACAGCTTGTGTCTGTGGATCAGGTTGAATTTGAGGAGGTTGTGCCAGTAAAACTTGTATTTGCTGTGGCCGAGATTGGAAAACCTGTCGTTGCCCTCTGTCTTCCTGGGCTCTTTGAAATGTTGTCGTATTTTGTTCTACCGTCACAAATCTCCGCATAGGTTCTTCTGTAAACGGTGATGAGTCTGACAAAGTTGTTTGCGTCGAAGTTGCTTGCGTCGTAGTCGTTGGTAGTGTAAACACGTCTTCTGGTTCAGAAGTGGAGGATGTCGATGCAACTATGATAGGATTAGTGGACGAGAATGTTGGAGGGGTTGTGAATATCTCGGTGATAGGTTTTGGTTGATAGCTCGCATCTTTTATAAGATTCACTGCATACCACTCCGGTAAAGCTTCCGATATTTCTGCTCGGCATAGTTGTAACACTGAAATAATTATATTACAAAATAAATATTCATACAACACAAAAACATAACAAAAACATAATCAAAAAATTGTCCGTTTGTTTGTTCAAAATAATCTCCAACAGGATTATACCAGTTCTAAAGCAAGTTTAATTAAAAGATATTATAAAAAAATTAAATATACATCGGCCCAAATAAATAAAACTTATTGGTTTATATTTATGACAAATTTTGACTTTATTTTACATAATATGTAACGTATAAAAATTCACGCATGATACAAGGACGATTGGGTTAATAAGTAATATTTTTTTAGAACCATGCTGTACTATGAATATTTTTAAGTATATAATATTTTTTTCGTTATAATAATCACAATATCAGCTTATCGTCGTTGCAAAATACTATTTTTAAATATATCGTTCAGGGCTGCGCACAGGTGTTCCGTTTCATAAGTACAAACTGTTAGTTGTGTTTTATTGTTTGGAGCTCCTTCACGTCTCTCAGCGGAAAAGAAACCTGTTTTCAAGGTCCGCTTTTTGCAATTGATCTCCCTTGTAAGGTCGAGTCCCTCGGTCGGTGACAGGGACACGATATTTTATTTTCATTGATCTAACATACTAAAACAGAAAAATAGTCTTTGCTATGCGTAGTTTATTACTGTCATGGGAAAAGTTAATACGCCGTCTTGGTTATCGGTAGTCGCTTAGTGCATATCAATAAGGATTCGTTCTTATAACCTACGTAAGAGCTATTTTAAGAATACCAAGTTTACATTAAGAAGTTGTAAAAATTAAGATTATCTAAAAACTCAGTTGTCTTTGTCATTGTTTATGTTATATAGTATTTAACTACTATGAGTATGCTATTTGTCATTTCGCTTTTGGTTGTAAATAGAATAACTTTTTCAAATTAATAAAAATGATACATCTAAAGATACGTATTTAGATTTACTTAAAAAATCTATGGAATTGGAGGGAATGATGGTTTACGGTTCATATATACTATTACACACGGTTTTGGTATTTAGTATTGTAATAAATTATACACGTTTCATATTCCAACTATGACTTCGTCATTCGCGTAGGACAATGTCCTAAGTCATTGTTCGACGAATAGAATTTATTGCTTCACACAAGACCTTTATTCGCGGAAGTTATATTTAAAGATGAAAATATAATCGTCACTATACTATCCTTCCTGTAATATATTTCATAATATATTTTACTACTAGTAATATGTATATCTAATTACTTTTTCAACACCAAAACATGTCTCCAAAAAAATCGTGAAAATAGAAATTGTGTAGGTGTAAACAATATTAAAAAATTCTTGTTGGAGTTCACTTAAGAATTTATTTCATACTTACACACTTTTCTTCATGAAATAGGTTATAAAAAGATTTATGATCTAATATTTAAACTGATCGCTGAAATTCGTGTTAAAACAAAACAATTCGTGTAAAAAGTGACTTGTGATGTTGAAAAACATATAGTTAAGAGGAATTAGTATTTTTGTTTAGTTAAGTCAAGTAATAAATACCGGTTTAAAATTCATCTGTGTGTAAATGAATATTAATAACCTTTACTAATAAAACATGTAGTGTACACATTAACACGGGTAATGGTAACGTCGTCTCATTTGTCACACCCATCTTTAACGACAGCCACCTTGGGGTTTAAGCTGATAAATAATTCTGTGTTATTATGTCTATCTCTGTTAAGGTTCTATGCTGTCAAACTCTCTAAATTTTGAGGTTTCAATGAACTAAGCTACAGACGTAACAAGTCGCTATGTTTATAAATGGTTAACGGGTTTTTATAATCACCGCATGATTAAGAGAAAAAGCGTTATATGTTGGTACTAGGATTAACGAAAATGTTGCAATAATTAACCAGATTAATTGTTACATAAGATTTTACAAAACTTAATAAATAATATTTTTTTAATAAAATGGCCGTCGTATTTTTAAAACAGTAATAAGGCCGGCTCGTCAAGCTCCCGCCTAAAACAAATTCGTCGTTTTTTAACAACATTTTGAAACTTTGTGTTACCTTTGATTAAACCGATCCCGTGGATTTTTCTCTATTTGTTAACAATAATACAACGGTCTTAACAAAAAATTTTATCCAAAAATGCAAAAATTGTGTAAGCATTTTCTTAACCCCCTCTAATCCATTTATATCATAATGGTTTTAATTAAATGATTATATTATCACTTCGACTTGTATTGTGACCATTACCAACATGACGTAAATTTCTAGTAAAATATATTTCATCGCTACAAAATTATTAACGACAATAAACGTGGAAACGTTAAAGTTGCCTTTGGTGCAGGAATTGAATCCACAACAATAACAGCTCTGACAGACAGTCTAGAAGTTATTTAACTACTGTTAAATGATCACTCAACTAAATATCTAATGTAGTAATTATTCTTAATCATAGTTGGTGGGAGTGTTTATTTAGCTTAGTTTTCACTACGCTAAATAAACACTCAAACACATAATTCATTAATTTTCTTTTAAACTTTGACATAAATCTTTGGTAAAAGTTAACACACCGAAAATAACTACAAATTTCTTGAGAATTTTAATGTTTAGTTTTGCAAGAAATATATTACTATGACATAATATCGTTAGCACCGTCTTATTTCTAAACTTTAATCTATTATTTATTTGTTTAACTCAGTAGGAATAGGTGTCGAGCCCTGTTTTGTATACAAAACGTCCGAGAAAGTAATGAAGTTAAACATTTCGACTCAATGGTGTTCCAAGTTCAATG
>DWMX01001749.1:0-14019 GCA_018246375.1 Byasa alcinous
AGGCTTTACATATATATATATGTATATATACATATATATATACATATATATATATATATGTGTGTGTACTAATATGAGCTATGTATATATAAATAAATGTATGTATACATAGCTTATATTTCTTGACTACTAACATAGAGGGGACCCTTTGCTTGATTCCAGAGGGACATGTGGTTGCGGCTTTTATTTGCGGTATGCTTCTTTCGAACCCGCCTTGCTAGTTACCTCGCCCATATTGTGAATTTGCCTCTATAACACCATTGCTGTGTTCCGGCAATCAACATATGAGAGGCAGAGTTTTCTGTGCAAACTTGCTTCACCATCCACAGCCAGTTTGTCACTTAACACCATGTGAAATTGAAGTCAAGTGGTAGCCCATTGTAGGTAAAAAAAAAATATTATCACTTAAATTACATCATCGTAATTATTAAGATAATTTAAACTGACCAAAACATTCTTCAATTAGAGTCGCATAGGGATTGAGTTGATCAGACTGCTGTCCTGCTTTTAGTATATTGTCCAGACCATTAAGGGCTACTTGTACAGTCTTAGCGTCTGTCAGTGTCAATAGATCACACAACGGTGGTATGCAACCCTGATCCACCAGATACCTGGAAAAAAATTATATATATATATATATAATAATAATACATCGTGGATAAAAAAAATAACAATTTGTGTAAATTATTAGTTTCAAGTAATAGGTATTGTACTCTGTGATGAGCATGACTTCAGGACATTCGCCACCTCAGCCCCTCCTCTCCACCTTATCATGGTAGTTTCAAAGCCGTCGAAACTACGGGATAATTAAATAATCGGGTTAAAATTAGAAAAATTTTATTTAAATGTCACAGTTAAGGACGGGTGTATCACATACAATTAGATGAACATACCGCTTCATTTTGTTACCTCGTTGAATTTAAGAAGTATTTATATTTATTATTTCTGAACTATACCTAATTTGCTCATGGTTGCCTCCACTGGTTGCATTAGTGATCGCCCACGCGGCCTCTTTTCTAGTTTTAAATTCTGCTTGCCTCAATATTTCTATAAGCGACGGGAAAATATTCGCATCCAAAACTGCCTGTAAATAACAAATTAGGATTTTATAGAAAAAATTTTCACACTTCAAAATGACTTTGACAATCAACGATAAACATGATATTATTTCAGTGACACAATACCTGAATTTGTTCAGCATTTCCTGCAGTAATGTTAGAGAGCGTCCAACAAGCTTCCTTCTTCAAGGCTTCGGTATTAGACCGTAACAATACGTGGAGACTAGGCAACGGATTGCAGTTGAGAACCGCCTGGGTCTGGGCGTCATTACCAGTAACTATGTTACCAACCGCCCTCAGAGCCGCAGATACCACTGTCGATTTGTTATGCCTGCAATACATTTTTGAAATGTTCTGTCTGAGTAATACATTGAGATAGACATATATTAGGTTGCTCTTATAATAATAAACAGCAATCTTAACGATCCTACAGCTGATACTCAAGGTCTTCTTTGACAAGGAAAAAATCAGTACCATTTACCCATCACATTAGCCAAGTGCAGGTTGAAGGAAGTCACCGTTTGTGCGACCACCATTCAAACTGTGCTTTCACTGACTTTCCTTGGTAGCTTTGATAATTACCACCGCGATGATTATTTCTGCGCTCAAGCAATGATCTTCAAATATTACTACATTGCATTGAGTACTTTGAACATTACTATACTGCATACAAATAGCGCCAAGGCCAGAGCAATTGTTTTAGACAGACATATCGCCAGGAGCATGTCCTGCTCGTTTCGCCATTCCTGTACAAACAAAGACAAAACTTACATAAGAAGCTCAACAAGCCTTCTACAGACGCCGGCGTCGATAACAGCTTGAATTTTTTCATTCGGTCCATCGGATAAGTATGAGAGAGCCCAGCATGCGTCACTTAGTACGTCCGCGTCAGTGTGGTGAAGGAGTCTAGCTAATACTGGAATACCTGTAAAAAACATATGTACATAATAAACAAACTACAGCAAAACATATCTCGGTTTTTTATGAGTTTTGTTATGACTCATCACGATATTTTTTATGCGACTATAAGGCCATTTATTTGATGTTAAGTGATAAGCCTTCCCATAATAATGTGGCGCTATTTAGGATTATATACACTGCACCACATAGTGAGAGCGTTAATTTAAGGCAAGATGTTAAATCTCGTTTATTTCGGTAATTGCACTAACTCCCACGCCGAAACACAGTAATATTTCCACACTACTTTTTGGCAGTAACGATAAGAGCTACAATAGTAGCTATGTAAAGGGTCTATAATAACAGTGACCTACAACCAGTATTACTTAATGCCTTCCACTGCTGAACTCTAAAACCAGCAAATTATAAAAAAGGTGTGCTGTTATAGATTGTAATACAATTTAATTTAAAACGCTCACCAGGAGCCACAGCTTCAAAATTTGTTGGAGGATTTTTTCCTCTACAAAGATTAGAGAGTATCCACACTGCATTTCTTGTCATTGATAATCTTGTATATTTATTCAAAATTCTGAAAAAATTAAAAAAAATGTATGCTTTTGTTCAATGACGATGCCCTGATGTGATAATAGCAATTAATAACTTTTTATATCTAGACTGGAATTCTATAAATAGCTATAGCAAATGCTGTAGTAACTAGCTCGTAATCATTAAACGGTCTAACCGTGATTTGAGACCTATTGCAGAGAACACCTGAATCCTATATTTGCAACAAAAAAATTAATCCCCGCATGACGTTCACTATTGCTAGTGATTAGACTACCCACAGCAATGTCGTTTCGATAAATAAGATGTCAAGCCTCATTACCCCAGTAACTTCTCTAACTACAGCACCCTTAAACTTGAACATAGTATTATTTACACACTGATGTGTTTGGCGGCGAAAATAGTAGCTGCAGTCATGAAGACACAGCCACTTAGACAATGTCTGGCAATAAAGATAGAACAATACACGCAACCCCAAACCGCTAAATTTGTTTACAGGCCCTCATTTAAATCAGTGATTTAATTTGGCAGAAGGATGCTTAATTCCTTGTTAATAAAAACAATACTTTAATATTATGAATTTGAAATTTATGATTCTCCACACAACCTAAGCTATAATAATGTCGACATACTCGATGAGCGGCGGCAATACACCGGCTGCGAGCACGGCGTCACGACAGCGCGGCGAGTCACCCGCAACGTTGCCGAGGGCCCACACGGCCTGCTCGCGCACGTCATCTCCTGCACCGCCGGCCACCAGTGAGACCAGAGCCGCCACCGCGCCGCATTCCACCACCACGCGCGTCTGCTCCGATGTCCCCGAAGCGATATTCGTTAAAGCCCATGCAGCTTCGAACTGGTAAATAAAACATTACTATTCATACAACACAACGTATAGATCCTTGAAGACCTGCTTTCAGCAGTGAGCGTCTTCCAAATTTAAAAAAAAATACCGGAAAAATTTTAGTAGTTTAAAAGCTGTGGAAAACACAAACAATATCATTTTAACAATAACATCAGCACGGCACGACGTCCATAAAAGAGGTCATAAAAAATTAAAGAACTCAAATGATTACGTTGGAACCAATTTTTACAATAATTCATATACACGTGAATCACTTGTAATATTATTATGTAAAATAAATGTAAATAGGATAAGAAAAATGCATATTTTAACATACCTGCAAAGTTGGATTAGAACTATTGGATAGAAATTCAACAAATTTTGGAACAATTCCAGTTCGTATTACTTCATCTATAGGCGGATTTGGTTCACGACTCAAGAGCTTCCTAAATTTCTGAGTTGCTATAACTTGCTCCTGGGGATTGTCACTATATAATGCAGCAACCATTTGTGGCGTAATGTCATCGGATGTCGAAATGTTAATGTCATCCTGGAACAGAATTGACTATATTATGAAAGGATTCCAAGTTTATTTAATTTTATTTTAGATAAAAAATAACAATTTATTTAGCACAAGAAAAATAAATAAATTATGATTTAATTATTGTAGTAAATGAGTAATGTCTATTAATGTAATCAGTGTTTTCAAATAATAGAAGCAAGAGATTAAATAATCAAATATTTAAATGTATTTACTAACTCTCCTTACTAAATACCTATCTATTACTTGATATTAGTTTTAAATATCAATATAGTATCATTAACAACCTTTAGTTTTAGTTTTATTTCTAGTCAATAGCTTCTATAGTTGTAAAAACATTTAACATGTTATAACAGAATATCATTATCTATTATAATCACAGTACATTGTACTGTTGTTGTATAATACATTATTTGAGAAATAATAATTTATTAAGACAATATCTGCTATAAGACCTTACAAAAATGAGGTACCTGTAGAGCAATATCCGGTGCATTTGGTGCAGGTAAATTTACATTTCTGCGTTTGAAAAGCTGTTGTTCTCTCTTTTGCTTACGTAGTTGTACACCTTCTTCTTCACGACGTCGGCGCAATTCGTCAGCACTTAATCCTGCATTCTTGTAACGGTGTTTGTGACCTCCAGACATATCTAAACATATTGAAAAAAGTATACATAAACATTGCTCATTTTGTCTTTATTATATTATAGATGTTCAAATCACAAACATTAAAAGCTGGCTACAGATCTCTATTCTTTGACAGACCCAAAGAGTTAAATAAAGATTTCAAGACCCCACATGGTCAAGTATCATTCATTCTGTATTGTCTAATACAACAGTTCTAAAATGTTATTGCCACATCAGAAAACAAGAATTGTTACATAATTATATGTGATTAGAAGACACTAATATTTATTTTTGCACACAAATAATGCTGCAGAAGTTCTCTTTTTTACATACTAAAGACAACATTTACAAAAAGAAAACTTATAATACATCTAAAAAAAACAATTTTTAATAAGCTGTTTCAAGTAGAGTGTGAATTGAATCATCAAACCTTTGCAACAACCATACAATATTTTCATCTTTGATGAAAAGATATTAACAAAATTAATGAAATCCTGAGTGTAATTACATTTAAGTTAAACCGCAAAATTAGTTCACAATAATAATGCATGCAAACTACCTTATACAATAACACAACATTTAACAAAGCATTATCAATAGCAATGTTTTGTTATCACTTTATCTGCACAAATTCTCTTTACTAAAAGGTCAATTATACTGAATACTATTTTTTTACAAACAAATGTATACCATAAAAATGGTGATATCTTCTTCTTCTTTGTGGAAACTAATGAAAACAAGATAAACTTCTTTGAGATATTTTTAACAAATAAATGTACGAAAGTTCTAGAATAGGGGTTTCCATTAAAAACCCGTTTTTTATACATAACTAAGTACAACTTCAAAATTTTAAACATTTTAAAAAAATATTGTACATTGCGTTTTTCTATGATGTTTCAAAGTAAATTGATAGAAATTCCTAATTCTTTATAAGTGAAAAGCTGTCAGTTTACCAATCTTTTATTTTATCAAAGTGCAACAATGTTTATTCACACTAATTGCTCACAACAAAACTCGGCAACAATATAAATATATAATTATCAATAAAGAAGAATACGGAAAACTTTGTAAAACAAATGTAATTATGAATTTACTGAAATACGATGTTATGTTCTGTTTTTGGTAGACATGCAAATAGCATATAGTAACATTATAGTTGTTCAATATGAAAATTAAACTTAAAAATATTATATGTACTTACTGTACGTCTATCGTGAGTTATTAATCTATTATATTAAACAATCCGTCGTCTACTGATGAACACAATTATTCTTTTTCAACTCACTTTTAGACGAAGTAAAGATCACGTCATGAATCTATCAATGTATACCAATTATAAATATAAGAGGTAAGAAATTTTCGCTAAGAAATCCAGTCTTTTTACCAAGGATTATTTCTTGTATGTATAGGGTTATAACTTATTTTAAAATTTATTTCTTTATGTTTTATATTGTTAAAATGTATAGTAAAATAAAACAAATTGTTAGTTAAACGGTAACGTAAATAAAGGAACGCATTTTTTTTATTCAATAGTGCAAATGGTTAATATTTTACTGATGGTAGGTCTCAGTTGGCGAGACCGTCTAGGTACAAGTACTGCCGCAGCTGTTATATCAGCAGCCACAAAGTAGTGTGCAAAACAATACTGTGTTCCGGATTAAAAGACGTTTTATGCTATTGAAGTTATTGTGGTAACGAGACAACACCTGAAGTCTCTAGACGATGAGCGTAATTTGTTGCAGTGTATATCATCTTAACTAGCGGCGCGTTGTTATGGGCAAGCGTATAAGTTATTTTTATGGTGAACGTCGTTCGTCTCGTTACCTCATAGAATAAAAAAAACTTGTTTTAATTTAAAGTAGATTATTTTAATTCGTTTTAAGATCGCACCACCAAATTTAACAATTAAAAGGGTTCCGAACAATATGAAATAAAGACCATAAATTATAAATAGGTTTATACGCTACACACAAAGGCCTGAGTAATATATAACAATAACCCAATAACTAATAAAAAAATTGTTAATGCTGTTGGTGCTAAAATATTACATGTTATTTAGCAGTCAAAATAATAGGCATCCAAAGTGATGCCACATGCCTAGTACTGTCTAATAAAATTTTATTACGACACAAAAGTCAATACTGACCTTACTTTGTGATAAAAATATTATTTTTTGAACATGAACAAATTATTTTTTAATAGAGCTAAAATGCTATTACTGAGACGAAGCATGTGTGTGCCCGCCTCTGGAAATAAACCAACAGAAAATACAGGATCCTCTGATCACTCTATGTTAAGAAAATATAAGCCCTCAAATTTTCAAAAAACCCTTTTGGTTTGGACAAAAAAGTATAAAAATAAAGAAGAAATTCCCGACTACGTATCGTAAGTTTAATTGCAACTCTTGAAGATTTCAATGTGATTTTCGATTATGTAAAACATTTAACGTTACTAGTAATATTTGATACTTTTTCCTGTTAGATTTCTGTACTTTATCTGTCATATGATTTTTTTTATTACAGGCCGGAGGTAATTGATAGGGCGAGAAGTGAAGCCAGAATCAAAATTTCGAATATTTTAATGGTTCTTACTGCTCTTGCAAGTTTTGGTGCAATATTATCAGGAAAAGCAGCTGCTAAAAAGGGAGAATCAGTTCATCAAATGAATTTAGATTGGCATAAAAAATACCAAGAAGAGTATGAAAAGAAAACTGAAGTTGTATCTACAACAAACTAAATGTTATCTAGACACTTTTAAAACATTATTAACAATGCATTGCTTTAAATGGTTTAATTGTAAAGTTTTGTAACAATTTAGTTTAAGTGCAAAGGTTACAAAAAGTTTGTTTATTTATTTAACTTGTTTTTCTTGTTTCTTATTTAATGTTTTTTGTTTTATTATTTAAAATAATATTTTTTGTCCTGAAACTGAGCACATAAAAGAAACACAAAAATTAACTAGTTTCTATTTATGTAACTATATACAAAAATTCACGTTCACAATGTATATCCAATTCCAGTCTTCATAAATTATTTGGTTTAAAGTATGATCTACATTTCTCTGTAAATAGTTTTGTAGTCTTTTCCTTTATTACTTCTTCCACACTGAGCTCTGTTTGTAATAGGCGCAACTAAAATAAATAAACTGTGAGTAAGGCAAAAGAATATAATTTTTATGTATAAATCAGTTTATGTCATAACAATATTGCACCACAATTATGTATATTGATGATTAACACTTTTAATTAATAAAAGGTTTATGCTGTTAGCACTCACATTAATTGTAGCAAATAAAGGTATTGCTAGAGATCATCTATAATCTTTCATAACTTATTTACACAAACCGTTTATTAATTGGTAAAATTTAAAAAAAAAGACTGGGATATATTTACGTTTACTACACAGACAGATTTGTAATTACTGTATATGACTAAACTATGCTATTAAAATTTAATGTATTTTTAAAATCATAAACAATTAAATTTATTGCAAAACATAAAAGGATTTTTTTCTCTATGAGATTAAAGTGATAGTGATATTATTTTCTTTTTTGAAGATTTTGATGGAAGTACAAACAATTTAATAACTATCACTAATATTTGTTTATTTCTTAATAATTATTCATGTAATGGTGTCACTTCTTAGAGCATTAATAATCTATTACTATCATGGCTAGTGTGTATTAGGAAGATCAAGGGTATTGTTTTTAAGATAGAAACAAAAGGAAAGTATTTATTCGAGCGTACATTCAATCTGCTAACAAAATATGTATGACGAAACGATTCTTTTTAGTCTTTTACCAGTTTAAATAGAATTATTAGTAGAATATATAATTGGATAGTAATATAAAATCAATACATTAAATAAAGTAAATATGAATTTAGTGGATACATTCACTAGTTTCATTAAGTATTTTTATGAAATGAATATTATACTTATTAGTAGCAAAAACACAAACCAGTAAAATTACCTTTCTTTGTTCCGATTTAAAAATTTTCAAAATATCAAAATCATCTGGATTATTTTCTTTAGCCGATTTTAATTCTTTTAGAGAGTTTGCAGTCGCAACAATGCAATTCTTTATAACATTTTCTCTTTCTTCGTGACCTTTTTGAATTTGAAGGTATAATTCCTGACAAGCTTCAGTTGCATTTACTTTGGTTTTAAATGACTCCGTGGGAATGGAAGTATTCAGAGCGTAAACTATTTTATCGTCCAATACGCGCATCTTTTTAAGAATATCCTAAGACGAGAAAACAATAAAATAAAAATGTATTTATTATTCTGTATTCATTTATCTTTACGACCGGTTGAATAACCTTACGGTTTCTTAGGTTATACAAAGAAACAATTGTAAATAATGTTATCAAAAGGGTTTATAGTAATGTCTTATAAAATTTTATCCAACCTGAAACTCTAAAAAATCTGGGCAAAACATTTGATTTCTTGATAAATTAAAACTTTAATTAATAAAATCCCCGTTGCTATTCTACTTAGTATAAAGCTTATATAGATACTACTATAGTACAGTCGTGCCTGCGCGACAGGCTTTAATAGCAAGTATTTTCTTCCTGATAGTTATACCTAATACCGGACTAAAATAGTTTAAAGTTTTTCATAAATGAACCGTGCCTGTTTGATGTGAGAAAAAAATTGTATTATTGCTTTTAGGCGGTAAGTTATTCTCGCCATGTGATCGAATGTTTAAATTTATTTACAAAATAAAAATTAATAGTTGAAAGATTCGCTTAAAAAAATACTTGATATCTTCAATCAAACCCAAAATACAAACTTGACCTAGTAATTTAAACTTAGTACTTATTAATTTTTTTTTTGTAAATGTTTTTACGGCTCTGGATACGAGTCCTTTTGAGCCTTAGTACTTATCATTATAAAATAGTAATACCAGTGATAAAACAAATCAAAGAAACATTTTTATTCTTTTAGGATTGATTGACAGCCAAGGTTCTGAGCTTGATTTAAATTTAGTACTGTAAATATTTATAAACCATGTTGTAAAGATGTCTAAAAATCTAGCAGCGCTATACATAACCAAATATTACTATTTTTAACAAGGTTTTTAGTTCTTCTTTCCCACTATTTAGTGCTGTTCAGTTGTTGGTAATAATTATTTAATGAAAACTCAGGAGCATAGCTGATTTATTCTAAATAATACCAAGTTTTTCTCAGTAAAAAGGATAAAACCAAAATACTAAGTTTTAATCAAATCTGTTTTTATTCCTTCTTCAAAGCAAATTTATGCTTATCTTAAGCCACATGGAACAGTTGCTCTACGTAGGTGATACGATTTTTATTTGAACACATTTAAATGTAATAAAGCTATTCAATAACAAGGACGACTTTTCTAATCAAACATTACTTAGCAGTTTAAATTATAATTAAAGGAAATGTATCATAGCAGTCTATTTTTTTAATGAAATTAGCGATTTTTAGAATGGTTTCTTATTGTTGCTCTTATGAGGTTTTTATATTTGCAATTGTAATAAAATTTTCCTGTATTTTATAAATTATATATGTAGTTTAATACACATTTATTATGTCTTAAGTTTATGTAAACTTAATTATTACAACATTTATAACTTGTTATATCTGGATATTGAGACTGTTTTGACATTAACAATATTATCTTTTTGTCGTTGATTTCGTTGCATTATCTGTTTTCTGATTCTTTCTTTCTTGACACAAGTCAAAATGAAGTACGTTTACTTAAATTATTTTATATTTTATAAAATCAAATAAATCTCTAATCTTTGTATAGTGTTTAAAATTGAATATGTGAGTGAAGTGAAACCTTTTTATGATGTGTATTTTATTTTCAGGATCGGACTTTGCGCCTACAGCGGTTACAAGATTTACCCTGGCCATGGTAAAACCATGGTTAAGGTAGACGGCAAGGTAACTATTAATTTCTTTTTTAGTATAAACATTTTAGACAAAATGAACTTTCAACAAAAGCATCGAGCTATTAATAAAAAATAACTTCTCACAAAATAATTGTCTGTTTATGGTTAAATTCTGTACCGGTATACATTTTTTTGTTAAATTTTTAAGTTTCAATTATTTATTGCCAAAAAATACATTCCATAAATTTCTTATTTATTGTTGTATCTATCATAATTGTCTCGGCTTACTTTAGGTTCTTTAAAAAATATCTTGAGTAATACATTAAGCTTTTCTTTCATAATGGGTTCAGCAAAGAATTATTATATGATGAGACTAAACAGTAATAATTACTAATAAATGTCAAAATAAAAAAATTGGTTTATTTTTATTAAAGTTAAAAGTTATGTTTGTTTATTTATATTGTTTCCAGACCTTCACATTTCTCAATTCAAAATGTGAAGCCGCTCACCTTATGAGGAGAAATCCAAGAAAAGTGACATGGACTGTTCTTTACAGGTATACATTTATTTATATGTATGTTTAACTTTAATTAGAATAACTTGTACTACCTATAAGTATTTTTTTAAAATGGTTTCTTACAATTATTAGCAAGCGTTTTTTTTTTATTATTTTTTTCTTGTGGAGAGTATTGTCATAGACAAAGTTTAAGTAATCTGTCTTTGTAAACAATGAAATACAAAAGAATACACCATTTTAACTATAAAAACTGATTGCACATATTTTTAACATTTTTTAACAATAGTTAAATAAAATTAACAATTTATTTAATGATCTTATAGTTGACTCTTTAATTATATAAAAATTTATGTATATACTGCTAAATGCTTATGAGTGATATTTTACATTGAGTTTAAAACATTATGGTAACATCCAATTAATCCCTTATTATTTAGATGTTTCTTTATTTCATTTCACAAGTCATTTATGTTTTATAGATCATTTAAAATTTATGTTTTTATAGGCGTAAGTTTAAAAAAGGACAAGAGGAGGAGCAAGCTAAAAAACGCACCAGGAGAACGCAGAAGTTTCAGCGTGCCATTGTAGGTGCTTCTCTGAGTGATATCATGGCCAAACGTAACATGAAGCCAGAAGTGAGGAAAGCACAAAGGGAACAGGCAATCAAGTATGAAACATTTAAACTTTATTTATACTCTGTTTAATTAACAATGTGTTCAATTGACACAGATATTTTTTAAAAATCTTGTGACATTATTCAGTTAACTGTTTCCGGTGGAAAAGAAAATTATATGAAAACAAAATTTTAAATTTCTGTGAAATGTGTAACATTGTTCTCTTTTTGTGTTATGTTGAAATGACAAGTTTCTAATATATGGATAAAGGAGGCCAATGAAAGAAAGATGTTGGTAAAGGGCACACATACCCTTTTAGACTCTAAATATTTACATATTGTTGTTTTAAAATAGATCTATGGATAAATTAATTAAAGAAATATATATTTGAGAACATGTTACTCATGTAATTTCTGGTATTCATGTTATATGTAAAATTCATTTATGATAAAAGTTGTAATATTATTAATTATATTATTTATATTTTGCAGAGCTGCCAAGGAACAGAAAAAGTCTACAAAAGCAGCCAAGAAGACCACTGCTCCCTCTGCAAAGGCAAAGGCAGCACCTAAAGCCAAAGCTGCTAAAGTAAGTCAGAAATCGGCCCCACGTGTTGGAGGCAAGCGATAAGAATTTGTAAACCAATAAAATATTAAGAAAATATATTTGTTTCTGTATAAACTAAGAACCCCTGCATTTATATAACTCTGTAAATTATTAGATGTCAATAGAGGTTACAGGATTCTGAGAATAAATTTCGTCTGTTGCATTTTTGACATCCACTATTACGTAGTAGTGAAACATTTCAATTAGAAGGGAGTTGTAACTAGTGAAATTACTGCAGTAATGAGTCCTGATATAGTCAAAAGGCTACAAGCACAATGTGGTGTAATGTTTATCATCTTAATGCTACATTGTTATTAACAGGCATATCAACTTTCATCAGGTGAATGTTTTGCTGAAAATAAAAATGGGGTCGTCACTATTGCGTTAATACGTTAAACATGTAGCTCTGCCTCCAATAAAGCTAATAAGGCTGCAGACTGCATCGATTCCACTTCAAAAACTCGAAGGCTGTTTTTATCTTTTTAAAAATTAAATAAAACAGGGTCTTCAGAAGCAACGAGAAAAAAATGATCTACTTAACATGAAAAGACTTAGTGGTAACTATCATAATACGTTATAAATGAAAACCTACAGTATTCGCTAAATTCAAACATTTGCACTATTTAACTGTTCATTATTTGTGTGAATTACCCTTTTTAAACGTTAATAGTTACTGAGAGACCGAATAAAAAATTCACTCGTATTTTTTAATTATTGTGAAAAATCTTTTGACTTAATTTTGAAAAATCTGGTAATTTAATAAAATGCTAATTTCGCTACTATAAAATGTGTGGGAATACTATCTCGAAAACATTTATTAACTTTTTTTTCACTTAATTGTACTGGTTGCTGGTACAATCTTAATTCCGCTTATAGGTTTATAATTTGCAAAAAAAATATAAGACAACCGACTTTGAAATAAAATTCTAGTATAAAGAAGTAAACAAGAAAGAATGACTTCTTAGTAGTGAAATTCTTTACGATTTACCTTTTACATTATTTCATAAGTATTGTGACCTCCTTTCAGTCAATTCAGTTAATGTTATTTTCTAATATTGTCAATTGATAAATAAAAAAAGAACTGTCACTTGAAACTAGAGACATGTAGTCAAAGGCTTAAAATAAACTGAATTATGATAATCTAGCAGTATTATTTTAATATATAGTTTAATAAGTATAAGTAGACGAGAAAATTACGAAAACATTAATTTTTATACTTCATATACAAATTTAAAATGAAGTCACTTATTTAATAAAAATTAAAACGATTTTTCAAGAGTTTATAAGTTTTATTTAATGGAGGGCAAGAAGTAGGAAAGCAGACCCCGTCAATATACGGGAAAAATGCTAAGGAGAAGAAGAAGATTTAAACAAACATTGTGCCAGTAGTAGTTAATAGCAACAAAAAATTTGTTATAATTTTAAATAATATTTGAAACAACTAAAAGTGTCATAGCTGAGTGACTAATAAAAATAGATGTTAAGGTAAAATTGCAAAATAAGAACTTTTTAAAATAATAAAATTTAAGGAGTAAGTTAGATTTACTTTATATTTTTCACTAAGTAGAAAATAAAATACCTTGTGTATGTTGGCGGTTTTATTTATTATATATGGATACTGATCACATTTTACATAACCATGCAAAATTTATTATTCAAGAATAACTTTTTGAGGTATGCAGGATACACTGTAATAAGTTACAGATTCCCCTAAACATAGATATTAATAAATCTAATGCAAATATTTTTTAGAACAATTAAGCATTTTTCGCTAAAGTTTCAGCTTTTGCAATTACTTCTTCAATGGGTCCGACCATGTAAAAAGCAACTTCTGGCAGATGATCATACTCTCCTTGCAAGATCTTCGAGAATCCCTTAATGGTCTCCTC
>DWMX01001750.1:0-13994 GCA_018246375.1 Byasa alcinous
TAAAAGAACACAAATCAAATTCAAAATACAGTGCATCATAGATAAGTATACGTGGACAGCATCACGACCTTCCAACAACTCGTAGCTATGAAAATACGTTATAACATTATTATGGAGAAAGTACAAAACAAATACAAGTTAGGATTTTCATTTACAAATATAATTTGGAAGCAATTAAAGTAAGTCGCCATTAATTCGTTGTTCATTTATGTTTCCTACGCAGTATTCTTCCACTAGGGATCTAAACAATACTTATTTATGAAAATGGAATCTGTAATATTAATAGAAAGCTTATTAATACATTGTATATTTTTTACACAACAAATCTAGAGACGAGAAGTAAGTAATAAGTGATACGGCGACAGTAGTCATCGGCTAGAGACAAGACATAAAGTCCCTAATAACTTAAAATCCAATACCGATCACCAAAGACGCTTTTGTTAAAATATTTAATCCGTTCTAATATCTTAAAATGAGTACTTGATTGTAAAAATCTGGATATTTATCACCATCTCTTCAAGTCTTTATATTTTGTATGAAATTTAGTGATGTAGGTATATTTACTCATTGCAACAATATCGATATTTCATTAACTAAGTGTATAAGAGCTTTTTATTGGAACAGATAAAGGCCTGATAAGAGCTGGTAGCGTAAGTGCAATAAATGATGGTATGACAGTGACAGCTATACAAGTATTTGTTTTATCAAAATGCACATAGTTTATTGAACAGATAAATACATATTTTTAAGCAAAATTTCACTTTCAATTTCTTCAAAAGTTTGCATATTATAGAAGTTTGGATGTAGAGCCAACAGTGTATCGTACCAGGATCTTGTTACAATACGAAACTTGTATAAAACATTGAAGTGGTGTTAAGTTTTCCTTGTATCTACTTAGACGTTTTCACGTCCTGGTAGATTTAAATATGTGTATACACACCTGTGTTCCCCGTTCCTTACATTCAAGCGCAAATGAAACTTAACAGCGTGTGACAACAAGAAAGTGATTTCATGTATAAAAATCTTCTGTAGCAGTAAATTGTATACCTTGTATATATAAAAATTTCAATAAATTTTTATATAAGAGTATTGAATGTTCTGTTTGTGGTACAAGTCTCAAACCAATTTTGCCATGAACATGAAAAAATAAATAACGTACCTGAGCGTACCATTTTGTTTAAATTTGTAATAAAATGGACGTCGCGTATACTTTTTTCGGAACTATATTTATTTGCATACCACACGGAGATCATACTTTTACCTACATATAATAAATAGATTTTATAAAATGATTTTTTGATCTTTTATAACCCTTAATGTGTTATTTAAATCCTATGAAAAAGGCACAAAATAAAAAAAAAAAAAATTGTTTCAACATACAGTGTATTAAAAATAACTTTACGTTATTTGCACATAAAGTTTTATTAATGAAGCACAAATAAAGATATAACTATATACCGATGAACTTTATGATAAGTTTTATGAACTAATTTTATGTGGAACGATAAAATATTCATATCAATGTTCATATAAAGAGCAAGATTTATTTCACGCCTTGACATTGAAGTCATCCTTTATGAATTTTGTTAGTTAAGAAAGTTGAGTATATTATTTTATGTACATACAAATATACAAAATGTGAAGATTTTTGCGTAGGAAGTTGTGAAGCGTTCTTATTATTTCACAAGATGGAAGGCAAACATTCCCTGCGGGTACCGTTATTCTTGGGTATTATTTATTTTTCATGTTTTCAAAGAACCAAGGAACCGTTGTTGGGATATTTTGGTTTAAAATTGTCGTTACATTGTACAAGAGTAAAGTAATGAAATACGGAAATTGTAATTATTCTGCTTATTTCATATACATATTTAAAATGAGCATGTATAAAATTCTCGTAAGGCGTTTCTCTCAACTTCTCGTTTCCGTAATAGGATTTCGGAAGGTTCGAAGGTTTTCTCTGCAGTCAATTAGAGCAATTATTACAATTTTCCTCTCCTTTGTTCGCCAATTTTTCTTTATCGGCATTTGATATTAACCAGACTTATTTTTGTAGACTAAAGAAAACGTGATTGAAAAAGCTTCTGATAAGTCATTAGTACAATTTAGATTAGGTAGAGTAGAGCTTTGTTATGTTAAAAGTAGACTATTGTGTCTGTTCTCTTTTATAAAATGTTTACATGATTTTATTAAGTGAACGTCTAGACATTACGTATACACATCGGCGCGATTTGTTTGTTAAAATGAGTTAAATATTTAGTAATATATAGTTTAATAACAGAAATTCGCAAATTAAAAATAAAATTTCGTTTTAATGGACAGAGGGCAATCATAAAATGATGTTAGTGGTGCCAACACCGCTGACATAATGTTTTTTAAACACCCTTCAAGTTATTTAAAAACGCCGGTGACCCGTCATATAAGATTTATATAATACTGTTCCCTGCTCTATTATACCTTTCAATCGGATCGCGTTTAAGCATGTAAACTTTTATACCGTTTACCAAAATAAATGTCTGTAATTGGTATTACTAATAGGTAATATAAATACGTAAGTCACTTTTAGAAGTGACGAAACAGGTTGGTCGTAATAGTGATGATGATAAATAGGTATTACTATGCATGTCAAATAATGTAGCGTTTTGCAATATTACTGAAAAATACTACTTAGTTTATTTATTGTTCAACTAATTAAAATTCATTACTTTAATTAATCAAATTTCTTTAGGTTTAAGTTGTTACATTATTTATTTAGGCTAAAAACTTATAAGCAATTTTCTTGCTAATTAGATAATTTATTTAAATCTCTACTTTCTTTTAAATCTAATTCTATTTCTAATTGTATTATCTCCCTTTCCTAAATTGGGCACTCAATGATCAGGTGTATTATTGTTTACTAAATGGGATTATTTATTGTAACTTACTTTAGTTAAAATTTTCATTAGCTCTTTATTTTCATGAATTAATTTACTTTATTAAATATCGGATCGAATAAAATCCGCCATTTTGTGTTAAGCTTTTTAATATAGATTTGTATAATCCTGAGTGGTCGTGATTGGACACGTTATAAACTCCGCTACAAATGTTTGCTTTTAATTTTTCCTCTTGCATATATGTATATTTATATTGACTGTTTACTGTATGCCCATGTTTGGTGAACGGGTTACAATACCCATCAAAGCCCTTTTATCCTCGGTGTGCTTTGTTATCAAAGTAACCCCCATGTTGAAGTTACTCCTTCTAAAATAAGTTAATTATCAGAGCAAATCCTTTCAAAATCTGTCCAACCTGGTGAACAAGAACGATAGACAAGAATGTTTTAAATATATTTTTAGTAGTAACATCATATAAATTTGACACGATTTAAGTAAAAAAGTTTTAATTTGGACTGAGTTTTTATTATTTTTATGGATTTCAATACTGAAGTAATATCTAACGATGTTTTATCTTAGCCTCGAACCTTTAGCAATACGTTACGGAACACTGCGACTCCTAACTTATTACACACTCTTAAGCTCAACAGCGTGATACTCTAACGTGAATAATGTTTTTTTGTTCAAGGAGAGAGAAATAAATAAGATATTACTTAAATGTCGGGGATGAAATAAAAAGTATTCAAAGTTTTTACATTTTTACTGAAAAAAGTCGTGACTGTTTCTCACTAACAAAGGGATTAACATTGTTATAACTCTTGTGGGTTATGATGGGATACCTCGTTACGTTACTCGTGTAATTGGTCTCCGTTTTCCTTCGCTCACTGTACCGCTTTGTGGTATAACTTTTCGTAAAGTCTTTTAATTTTTAAAATCAAACATATCATGTCTCTTAGAAAAGGATCATTTTACAAGTTTCACACTAGACTTTTGCTGCGGAAGTAGTTGACGGCGTGTTAACCAGACTTTAACTTAGCTTCGCAAGAACCTTTTTGTATCCGAAAATAGTCACAGGATTAAATATTTTTGTAAATATAAGTTTGTTCGCACTGAAATCGGTTACGAATAATATAGATAAGAAAACGGTTAACAAATATACATACGAGTATAACATGAACAACATCTTATTGTAAGCGAACAACAAACGCAATCTAAAGCTTTAATACGGTTTTATGATAATACCTTCACATAAACGTTAGCTTAGCGAGCTCTACCAGACAATATGTTCATGTACAATATCTATTTGTATTAAATATATGGTTACTTAACTTTACAATAAGCTCTTAATCGTAAACACAGCGGATCTGCGTAGTAAAAAATATATAAAATGATTTGTACAACATTAGCATCAATATCAACCTTTCGTAGAATTTTGAAATGTTTCATTGAATTACTATTTTAACTGATTTAATTATGAATTAATATAATGAAAAAGTACAAATAATTATTCGTGCTGTTATCACGTTACAGTGTATTGATATTTGTTCCTAAACGTAAAACTCTACGATCTAGTTTCCTGAGCAACCTGTTTGATACCACTACTTTGCAACGATTTCGATGTGTTCAATACATGGTTGGTACATCTGATAAATGACTATCCTGGTCTTGCCTGAATAGTCTGGTCCTTATTGTAGGATCCACTCCTTGGCTTTCCATTCATCGTTTATGTGCCTCACCGTTTGTCACTTAATCTATTAGATTGTCTGGGTCCTTTGTTCTTTTAAGAATATCTTTATTTTTAATTGAATCATAAATTACATGTTCGTAATTAAATCAGAATTTTTTTTTACCCAAAGGCGATTTGTAATTAGGGTAAAGTTGGATTGATGGGGCAGTGAGACCTTTGAGCGGAGACGACATATTAGCAAGCGTAGCGTAGGCCGACAGTGGGCGACAACAGCCTGAAATAATGATGATGAGGAAATTTTAACTTCAGTTATTATGCTACAACTACATTAAAAATTCACGAGAGAATGAGTTAAAGTTTCATCAGTTGCTGAACAAAATTAGAACTCCAGTGTGACCGGGTGCAATTAAGTAACGTTGAATTATCGTGACGCGAACACTTCCATAGTCCATTAAGTTATTTCACCCCTGCGGATTAATTGCAGCGTTTGATAATTTTATAATCTATCTGTAATTTTTATCTAATTACTATGTAGTTGTTATAATTAAGTGTTTACATTTTAGTTTTAATCAAAAATTATAAGTGTAAGTTTTCGACTGCGTGGAGGACAGTCCTGAACTTCATAGAAATAATTATACATCGAATGAAGAACAGTTTTTATTTCCGTTAGTTAAATAGTAAAGTAATTTAATTATAATTGAAAAACTTATTTATTTTTCGTTTAATTATTACCAGTAGAGTTTTTTTTTTATAGTTTAGGCACTTACAGAGATGACAATAAAAAAAGCATGAACTTATTCTTCCATGCACCTCCAAAACTCAGTGCCTCTCGAGAAGCTAAATAGTTTAAGTAGTTGTATGAATCAACTTTGATGATGTTTATTTTTATAAATTTTCTTCATCTATTATTACAAGCTGCATAAGTTTAATTACTAACCAAGTATACAACTTTATTGCAAACAATTAGCACTAAATTTTTCTCGTTTCATAATAACAACTACTATTCAAGACTGGCGACCAAACAAAAAATTAAAGGTTAGTGGATATATGTGAAGAAGGCATTATAATGACTACAGCTATATAAATGTGCGTAAGTTTCAAAAACTTCTTAACATCAATCTTTGTTCAGTATAACCCACACAAAATGTGCCCCGACCTTCCTGAATATTAAAACTTGCCCATATACACAATTAAGTAACCAGTCTTGAGATTTAGCTAATTATTTATTCAACAACGACGTAAACTTTCCTAAATGTTCATAAGATTGGCAGCTTCGAGACCTTTTAAATGTTTGATATTTTTTGGAAATGTAAATTCTTATAACTTCTTGTAACTTAGTTATTGGCAGTTACAAGTTTGTGGAATAACCGGGAATTGGACGGAAAAACAATATTTTAAGGGATACATTTTTCATGATATTCATAACGAACTTTTTTTTTTCAGGTAAGGTCGGGCGGGTAATGGCGTGGGTACAAAATATACGTGAGTCCGTAATTATATTAATTAAAGTAACACAGTAATTAAAAAAAAATTACAACTTGGAGTGTGTTCTATTTCACGGTAATCCAATGTAATACACATTATTGTAATACTTTTGGTGTGTGAAATGCTGAAGTTTATGTATGGGTATTATAAAAAACTTTGGACTTAAACAAAAGTTCAGTTCAAATTATATTCAAATATACTGTCTGAAGACACAAATGAACAAAAAAGAACTCCGTCTAAGATCTTTTAGTTCTATCAATGAATTTCTAATTTACAGTAATATTCTGGATAAGCTGTACAAAAGTTATTTGATGTAGCAATGAGCACAATATATAAGGTTCTTCTTTATGATTTATTACTTCTTTTATAATGTCGTGTTAATCGTGGGACAGACCATAAGGTTAATGGTATATATATAAAAGAGCATAAGTAAAAAGTATATATGTAAAGGAGGTAATCAGTAATATTTACTACAACTGCTCATCGATTTTATTTATTACAAACTTTTAAATAACATCTTAACAACAGTTTTATATTTAGATATAGATTTTTAATGTAAAAATCACTTATGTTTTAATGAAAATATCATTTACCATCAGGTGACCGTGTCCGTCTCGTAGCGTAGTAGAATATAAAAAAAAAACTAATCACCGTATACAATCTAATTTCTTCATATGATAGAGTAAATACTATATTTGTACTATTAATAGAGTAATTATTATTTTTGTTGGGATAGCAGCAGGCCGGTCGGCTTGTTTATATTTGACTTGGCCGATACCGAAGTTCACTCAAGAAAGCTTAATTTAATTAGGTACTCAGTAAAGAAATTGTAATAGTGTCAGACTAAACGATGACGTTATAACCTCATGAGGAGGATGCCCGTTAAAAACAGTATAATTAAAAAAGGCTTCCAGCTACAATGGGCCGCCGTCTTTTACAGTAACATAATAAAATGTCTATGTTACAAAGTACAATAGATATGCTAATATTTGCGTCCACTGTGTAGTGGTGTCCTTCAGAAATTTTATTAGATTCAGGTGAATTACGAATTCCATTTGGCACTCCGTTTTATAATTAAATCTACATATTGATTGGATATGTGACCGTAGCTCCCAATTATACCCACTCTTTTCGTTATTACATTTCAATCGACTCCGTGCAGTGAAAAACGTTTGTTATGAGAAAAAGTGTATGTTTAAAGCTATCTTTAGTTGGATATTACGACCGTAATGTATAGGCTACACATAAAATTCCTTTTTATGACTTCAGTCATCAATCTCGAATCGCTTTAGTAACTTGCGAATGACAAATTGCAAAGGCCATAAGCTTTATAGACATGTAATATAAGTAGACGGGTAAAATTAAATATTAAACTAAAAATGTTTACTGGAGAAATTTTTATCGTACTCTGGTAACTTTTTACCGAAAAAATAATGTTATCTTACTAAAGTCCTGTCAATTTTTTTTACATATATCAAAGATATTCCTCACAGTAGTTTGTGCTCTGTCAAACTGGTTTTGTTATTCTATTTGTTATTTTAAAAAGTTTGTGCACGAAACGGAATTATATGAATATCTACCGTTTGATGATGAAAATGTTATTGTCTGTAACTATGTACAACGACCAAGTTACGATACGATTACAGTTACAATAAAAATTATGCTTGCGTGGTACGTTTGTTAAAGAAATAACGCAAGTAAATTAGTCATAAAATCAGACATATCCGTTTCTAGAAACGAATATACGTTTGTAAACATAAAGATATATATATATATACATATAAATACACATTAGGTTTGCACATTACACAAGGTGTGGTTAGAGGCGTGTAACCCGATAGTATGTTCATTAAGGCTGATTACAAAACGTTCCGTAGCGTCACTGAAAAGGTTAAACAGTTTGTTTGAAGTAATCCATTTATCCACACAGGATGAAATACTTTTGAAATAAAATGCTCAACTTATTTTTAAAGGCAAGAAAAAGTTTTTTTTTTCGCCTGTATTTATTTTCATATCAAAAATATTATAAAGAATTGAACATTACCTAGTACAGATATCTACTTTTAATACATTTTAGTTTAAAAATTTGGGCTTGAATATAATTTTTGGGGTAAAAGGAAGAACATGTGTGTTGGTAAGTAACATTAAGTTAGGAGTGGACGGGTGACATGTACCGATTGTACATAAACGTATTACAGCTAAAAGCATTTGCATGTATTTGCTGTCTCAGCATTAATGTGTGCTCATGGGGACCGTATGAATATTTTATAATTAGTTTTGTTTCATTACTAAATAACGTGGCTGTGATGGCTCAGTTATTTAGGCTGTTGTATGCGCTTTACTCAAAGAGGAGCTTGTTCTATTACCATTGAGCTTGAAGAAAAACATTGCGAGCAAATGGACATTTTACAAAAACTATAATTTCCGGGAAAATGTGTCTCTTCGTGAGACAATTTCCAACAGTGGAAACCTTTTTGTCATATAAATGATATGTTTTACTATTATTTCTTTTAACATTGTTAGTCAGCTATTCATATCGATTTGCTAATAGGTTTTTTCACATTTGAAAAAGTTGTATGTGAAATAATATCTATACAAAAGCTTTGACGCTTTATTAAATGAGAGAAACGTTTTACGAAAATTTTAAATTTGTGGAGGAAATAAAGAAAACTCTCTGTGGTGATAATTATGAGAAGGAATCTAAAGCAGATATCAAGCAGGTCAAGTACACATACGATTTTTCACGGTAGGAAATAGAAATATTAACATATAATTTTCATTCATGCGATGTACTTGTTTACTCGTAGGAATTCTTTCAGCGATATTATTTATTTGCGTCTTTTCACGTTGTTACAAAAATTATCTCATTTCATTATAATTAAAATTTCATGCAAGAAGTATTTTTTAGATCTGTTATTATGATACTTTATTTTTTTTGTATTTTTATTTATAAGAAGTTATATATTACTGGTGTAATGAGACATCTTGTGTATGTTTATAAATGTATTTTGAATGTGTGTATATAATATCTTGAACGATGTATAATAATATCAATATGAACGTTCGTTAATTTTTAAGTTAGATGCTTTCAGTTTTCATCAATAATATGTTTTGAAATGAAGTAGAGAAGGATCTTTTCAGAATTTTCGTGTATAAAACTAAATGTTTTCTTAGTAACTAATTTCTTAATGGAAATAGTTTAAGTTTATTTATTAATTTTGCGGCGGCGGTAAAAAAACCCTTAGTATACTCCGGGGTAGAAGTAATTATTTGTTTGCTTACCATAAACTGGTATTACCAAGTCTTTTTAAATAACATTAGTCCTTGAAACGTGATGGGAGCAAGTTTATTAATGTTTTATTGTTGCGCAACTGATCCGAGTTATCGCCGTTGAAACATCTCCTGACCTCAGTTTGTCGTTGAAATTTACACAGCTAAGTTTAGACTCATTAAAATAAATAAAAGCAAAAGGTCCTAGATTTGTTAGCATGAAAACGAGATCGTCGATAACATAAACTTTGATTCTTTTTTCAAAGTTTTTGCAAGGATATTAAAAAAAGGTGTTAATAAATATTGGAGTGAAATTTATACTCTTTAATAAGACGAGTTTTAAAAAGCGAATATAAACCTGTAAATAAAAATACCTTCAAGGTCATTATGTAATAATATTATCTTATCAAAAACATACAGCTCCAGTTTCGTCAGATATTATTAACAAGTCTAAAATTATACTTTACCTGTATTCTCAACCTTAAGAGAATTTTTATTAAAATTTTACGGTACTATCTTTGAGGTACACTTTCATCAACAAAAACAGAATTCTTAAATCTATAATAAATCACTTCGTAAAGAAGAAAAAACTGCAAAACAGATTATTTTTCTTTGATGTAGCGATGAAACATGCAGGTTCACCTTATGATAAGTGATACTTAAAACAATGTGGCGCTTGTTAGGATGCTATTGTCTGTATCACGTTGTGCTTATCGTGTTGGACATGAGGCGAATAATTCCATTACCCCAATAATCGGCATTGTAGTTAGTAAATAACTACAATACCCTTCAAATCGGAACATAGTTACACTTACCAGTCAATCTCCGGCAACAGAGATCTATCTCACAAGAGAGAAGAATTCGAAAGTTGGTCAATCAATTATTTTAAATTACAAAAACTGACCAACAACGAATGTAATGTATACTTTGCTTATAAAATTAATGGAAAACGATACACATGTCTGTTATTTGTTCATTGATAAAATAAATCAGATATCAGCAACAAAAGGAAATATGACAGGGTTAAGAGGACCAATAGAGAAATGGGTCACAGGCATTACGCTCAAATGTCCCGTGAATTATGCTAACAACATGAATTATTTATGAAATTTGCTGTCCGCACCTACGCAATGATGAACAGAGTGATATTTTTTTTTATAAATATTCATCTTGTTCAATATCAAAATGTTTCGCTTCGGTTGTGGTGAAAAATATCGTAATATCTACTGCTGGAGACCGTTTAGATAGGAACCACCGCTGCTCTTATTTCTGCCTGCAAACAGTAGTATGCAAAAAATTTTTTATCCTAGCTAGATTGTAGCTAGTGAAGTTACTGAGGCAAAGCGCCTTAACATCTTTTTACTCAAGGTACCGAGTATAATGAGGAGCGCAGTGGATAACATCCTAACTAGCACCGCATTGTTAAGAGGGACGTGTCTCTTACTCTCAAGTGAACAACTTTCGTCGCTTCTCAATTCAACTGCCATATTATGTTTTTTACATAAAAATAAAGAAGAAGCATATATTTAATATATTACAAATACAGCATTAAACATATTTTATTGGTTTAAACAGGATTAAATTTAAACAGAACCTTTATTTAATTTTATGGAATCATTTTTTCTTATATCGTTTCCAATACAGTAAAAAAGACAGTAAAATCTTTGTAGTAGAAATTAATTAAAATTTTTTATGGACTATCCTAGAGAATGTCAATTGAAAAAAAATGATTATTATGTAAATAGTTAGAAAAACAAACGAGTCGAATTGACGATTTCCTAAAAAGGGTATAATTCCGTAACTCTAACTAGTATCTAGTCCCAGGTCACTTTTTCTCCCTGTGCTTAATATGCAGGTCGTGGAGCCTATTTTCATGCATAGAATATTAGCCGCATAGTAGAAATCGTGACATACATGCATATGCGTGACTTTACTCCTAAAGGTTATTACATATTAATTTATACATGGAATTAAAGCTTACTGATAGTCGTACTACCTTTTTTCACGCAGAGACTACTGGCTTCGTTTGACTAACTTTTACTCAGTATTGTGTATCCTGACGACTGTTAATAGGAAATCGTTTATATTATTTCACAACTTACAACTAATACATGATTGGATTCTCTTGTTATGAACACATATTCTTACATAAAAGGGGTAGAAGTTTTCTTTTTTTAAAGCTTACGATCAAAACTACGGTCTTAATTTCTATTTACGTTATAAAAAAGCTGTGCATGTATTGTATGAAAAAATATAAAATACAAACACTGAGTTTATATCTGCTTGTAACATATCTAAAAAATTTTTACTGTAGAGCGTATTTTAATTTAAAGAGGATATTAAAATTAATTGGAAGGAGACGCGGAAGTTTTTCCGAAAAGGGCCGACGCTAATTACGTGAAAATAAAAGATTTTATTTATTTATAGAACCGCGATTCGGTTTCAGATTTCAGAACGTTTAATTTATTAGTATTTTTTTTGAGGTTATCTCGCTTCAGTCCTAGGGGCTGGTGCAAGTAATAATATTTTTTTTAATTTTTGCTTCGCACGGGCTTCGAGAAAAAGTAAAAATTATTGGTATAAATGAAAAGAAAAGTGAGCTGCAATATAACAATTAAGAGATATCATAAAAATAGTAGTATTTTTCACATATTTGTGTATGATAATTCTTAGTCTTTTTATATGTTAGTATGTAAAGATAATAGAATCGTTTGAATAGATAAAATAACAGCTTTTAACAAATTGATACGTTTATAAGATATACCAAAAAGAATTGGTTGATGAAACTTTTGTCTGTTTACATCTATCTGTCCGTTTGTTTGTTTTCGGTGGACTGATTCCGAAGACTCTTATTGGGAGATATATCAATACATAAGGCATAACATTTTGGCTTAACAATTTAGTATAAAGATAACTAGTGAAAGTAAGATTATTACCATGTTTTGAGGACCACAAGACGCTCCTTTTTGAACAGAAAAATAGACTTTAAATATTGTGTGTGGTAACAGTTATATAAGTTGAAATACGGTCAAGAGCAGTTGGCATTTAACAGCAATATTTGGTATTCAAGTGCGGTGTATGTTACGTTTGATTGATATGAAAATTGACAGTTACATCGAACTAGTACGATGAAATCCAATTACTGCTCAGCGTTGGTATATGAAGCAGTAAATTATTTGTTAAAGGGAAACAGAAATAGATTTTGGTAATATTTTTACAAAACCATTTCAGAAAAATGTTTTTCTACAAAAGAGTTTTGTAAATCGTAAACATATCATCTGTAACGTTTTAATTTTTTGTATTTGAAAGAAAACGTTATTAAAACATTAACTGTGTTATAAAATCTTTTGATGTTTTATAATTTTCGTTGCGTTATAATTTATGTAGTGTGTTTTATATATTTTTGACAATATTTCGTAACAAGTTATTTTTTGCGAGAAGAAAATATGAGGCATGTATGCAAGAATTTACGCTTTTGCATGTACGCCTAAAAGCGGCTCCAAAATTTTCCGACAAGATATTGTTAATATTCCATTCTTACTCTGACAGAGTTACTGTTATAAATATTAAATGAAAACATTGTATTTTTAAAACCATTACCAAATAGTAGATGTAATGAAAAATATTTCTTTCATTTTTTGTTTCCATAACCTGTCATTTTCGCAATGTCCTTTCTTGTTTTTAACCGCATTACAATACGGTGTTAAATTTATCATACTTAAAGTTCAATTGGGCTCAAAAGTATTATTTATATATATTATATGATACCAATACAAATATAATTATAGTGTCACGATCTTTTAACATCGAACACAGATTGTCAATGATGAATTTTTGGTCTTTATACCTTAAGTTTTATTTAATTACGTAGTTTAAATATACTGTGTTTTTATTCTAATGGGGACAGCAGGTTTCTTGTAACATAAAAGCTCGCAAAAGACAAAAAAAAAAATTTTCTATGAGATAGGAGGCGATTATCGATTTCGGGCTTTAACTTTTTGGTTTTTAAATTTTATATGCTAACGCATAAACTTTTTGCGTGATCCCATTTTGATCAATATATTTATAAAAGAATGTACTACGAAGTCGCATAACAATAAAAAAAATCATCACTAATCGTAGGAAAATATGAAAACCTAATTACAGGTTTGTCAGTTTCAGTTTGTTAATTTCATGTTAAGTTATTGTTTTCACGTTCTGTTGAAAGTATGTGTGTTTGTCGGTTCCTCTTTATTGTCGGTTTCATTTAATATAAAAAATGCAGTATAGATTACGTAATAGTAAAAGTTCTTTTTGGTGGGACTTCACAAATATCGTGTAATGAGAACTTGTCACGCGATACACAGCGCCTATTTTTCATTCCCTTCACGATACCAACTTAATCCACTTTGTGTGATATAACATACATATTTTTGTTTGTGATGTATGTAGATTGTGGTAGCACACTGTTAATAATGCTAAGTTATAATTAATGAAAATGTTATTTTAGGTTAAGTAGAAAAACTAACTTGGATTATATAAATAATGGCTTCTAATTAAATTTGAATTTGTTTACATTAAAGAAAAACTTTTTCTTTTTTTGCTCAGTCGGGATAAATTACTCTTCTAACTTAAAAATAGACTTTTAATTATTCTTTCCATATGTTTTGTTTTAATATTGGACACATTAAAATCATATAGTT
>DWMX01001751.1:0-13993 GCA_018246375.1 Byasa alcinous
CAGCTCCATTGTCATTTAACATCATTTAAAGTTGGGGTAGTTTCAGCCCATTGCAGATAAAAAAAAACAATTTTACAATACACGGTCATGGCAATTTATCAACACTTAGTAATTACCATAGTTAATCTCATAAAACATACATGTATATATAAGTATGTATGAAGGTACAGTTCGGATGTTTACACAAATGTTTGAATGCAAACATATTCATATTATAAAATAAATATATTTAAATTCAATACGGTTTGTAAATAATTTATTTATGTTTACATATATATACATAGTGGTAATGTTGTTAAATACAGCGCTGTATATTTTTTAAATAAAGCAAAGTTGTATGTTGAAGTTTCTTATTTGTCTTCCTCACAACGCGAGTTCTTCTGCCCATCTCTAAACCTATAAGACTCCTCCGTTTGGTCACAAAGATCATTAAAGAGTAACCAAGAAGTGGACTAGCTGTTATTTTTTTAGTTATACCGACGCTTGACTGCGATACCACCTGATGATGTCGCGAACCTTTACTTGAGATTACAAAGTTACCCCTCGCCGCTAGTTTCGTTCACATTTAAGTTCATGATAGAAGAACTATGTTGGTGCTGTTCTGATTTTCGTGAAGCTGGTCACCGTAAATAGAGACTAGCCTCTGTAGGTTGAAGTACTTAAAGAACACTAGAGGATATATAAATTAAATGTTGCGCGAAAATTCCACAGCCAAGTATCATCAGGGAATTATTAAATAAATAAAAAAAATATATAATTTCATTATAAATATATTTACAAAATTCATCGCGATTTGTTTAAGGCACTATGCAGGTCATCCGGTTGCGATCACATGGAACATCAGGGTTTATATCTATAGACACGTTCAGGGCAAAGGAAACACAATCATACAGCCAATTGTTGTGGCAATTTTTTTTTTGTAAATCGACTCGCTTACTAACCGATATCTGATTCCAATATCATACAATAATACTATAAAAGGTCCAGGGAGTTTTACAATTACCGACATTTTAAATGTAATCTATGTTTTATAAGCATCATCATTTTCCCGTTGCCGGATATAAGTTGTTTGTTTAAATGTTTATTATAAATAAATATAGTTTTTGATTCAATATATCTAGATTACTCTGGTAGTTGTTTTTTTTTCAAACTGTCCATAGACATAATAGTTATTTAGACGGTTTAAAATTGAAAGTAATTGAATAACATATTTTCTTTTCATCTTCACATAGTTAAACGAATCGCTTATTTTTAGTAACAGATGAGTTTCAGAATTTACTAAAAGAAATTTTATTAAATACTTTATCACTATTTTGTGATACAATAGATCAAACATCAACGTGTCGTTTTGTTCGTTTGTTTGTTATATTCAATTAACAGGTACAACTTTTACAAAAATACATTATTACAAAATACGATCGCTTAAATGTTAAAATGGCGCTTTAGGATCACAACGTGGGAAAGAAACGGCGATATACTGAACATGTGTACCTAGCGAAATGTACTTGTATGTTGTACTGTAAACTGTTTAACTGCAGCCGCGATGGTGCGCGATCAGTTCATTATTACGTTACCGATCCATGTGGCTCGTAGAATCTAGCTACCCAGTTAACCACAGAGACATAAAGACGGTTTAAATAAAACCTCATTTGTTCGTCCCCACCGAAAATCTATAATAATATAAAAATAAATTTCAGCAATTTTAATACTCATCAGAGTTTAGCGCGAAGTATAATTTAAATAACTACATAAATATAATCGCCACGCGATATACAAACGTACCGACTTACAAAACTATTTTATGCATATATATATATATGTGTGTATATAATCAATTGTTTAATTAGGAAGCGTATAAGAAAAACTAAACCTAACAATTAATATCTAGTTATTAATCTTTCGTCCTATTGCAATAGTTTGTGAGACAGGCTAACTACGCGAGATCAATGAGCATCGGGAAAGTTCTAGAAATGGACCAGTTCAACTGAAATCATAACAATTACGCTCGACAGAAAACTCGGTTATGTTATTCCATCCGGCTCAAAGGACCACCGGAAACAGTTAATATGATTGTTTCGTTATTCACTTTCAACTTAAACATGTAACCTTTTTCTTTTAATTGCTTACCACCAACTTAAGTATTGGTTGTGTAATATTTGCATTTAGAAATTTAATGACTCCAAATCTGACAGATTACACGAGTAAAGATTACTTAGTGTGAATTCAGATAAAACTTGCCACTAGATGGCGATGATTTACTTAACAATACAACACTTAATTATGTTAAAGGTATCAAATAAACAAGGAACAGAATTATTGTCCATATACAAACTTCTTTAAGTGTTATCGATGTATAAGAAATTTGAGAGCTGATAAAAAATTAAATCATATTTTGTGCATGTGACCACCACGAAAAATATATTATACAAAATATAGTTATATACATTCCAACACTGATACGGAAAATAGTTTGTTGTGATATTCAAATAAATAAATATAAATTTATCCCGAAGCGAAGCAGCATAGATAACAGAGACGTGATATGAAAGGTTGGGGCTGCACAATTATAAGACTTTTGTCTAATCCACGAGTGCAGCGAGTACTTTCGTTTAATACACTACAAAATAAACCATAGAGCATAACCGATATGTCCATTTTATAGAAATGAGTAGTAGTTAAACAATATTGATGTTTTTGTTTTTGAATTAAATATTTTGGATTTTATTTGACTTATCGCCTGAAGTTAGTTTCATCTATACATCACTTGATTGGATAACAACTGGTCAGTGTTCGCTGTGATAGTATAAACCTAATTTTGACTACATCGCTTGTACGTAAGTTATACAGTCCATTTTACGTTGGCACAGTCTCGAGTTCTCATCTAACGAGGACTCAAGGTTATAATGAACTTAAACTAATTCGCCACAATTACACTCGCTGGATGTGGCACGTCGTTAAAAGACTTGTTCTTGGAACAAGCCGGTTTCCTCACGATACTTTCTTCACCGGAAGCTCAACGGAAACCGCACATATCTAGACGGATAGTCCGTGGCTCCCACCGCATTTGGAACTGAGTCATAACCAGCTCACGCTGCTGGTACATTCGTGTGACTGGATAAGGCACTTACACTACACGTGGAATTGTGTCCGCGGGACCGCTCGGAGTCATGTTATCTGAAAAAGGATGAACACATGCTAAAAAAACCTATAATATGTATATCATCAACAGCCCCGGCAGTCCACTGCTGGACATAGGCCTCTCCCAAGGTAAGCCACAATATGTATATAACAAAGTTATATTTCGGCTGTCTTTTGCCGCTTTTTCGTGATCACGCATCCTAATGATTCTTTTCTTGTTGAAAATAGTGTACTCCAAAAATTGAAGCTTGGAGCACAAAAGAACTATCAGCTACCCTCTTCTCGTGTCAGGGGTAGAGAAATTAAAATATAAATGTAATTAGCAAAGTTATAGAAAAATGAGTAGTTGGGTCGGGAGGAGGCGGAGGAGCAAGAAGCGTACCCTCGTTACAGTTGCTCGTAGAAAGCGACGCGCGTGTTCGCGGAGCCCTGCCGCAGACGGCGCAGCGTTGCGTACTTGTCGTCGCCGTGGCGCGCGACCTGGTCGTGCACGTCGCGCTGCCGGTCTGCGGAGCCATCCACGCGCAGCACGGAGAACTCGCAGCGCAGCGACTCCAGCTGCCGCTGCAGGTGCTGCGACTTCGCGAGGTACTCCACCCTACATCCGCGCGGACAGCAGACATCGCAACCAATTCATTAAATTTGTTTCGAATACTTCTCATTATACACACAGTTTTATGAAGAAAGAAAACTACAGATACATTGATTACTTTTATCAAAATTTTGTTATAGTCGAGAGGGACAGGGTGAGACAAAGGGAGTGAGTACCTCTCCTTTTCAATCTCCAGTGAGAGCCTGTGTATGTGTGGGTCCGAGTCATCCGGCACCAGCTGGTAGGAGTTGAGCTCTGTCTCGGGAGCGCCATTGTGGGTGGCGCCAGGAGAGCAGCCCCGCGCCGTGCCCGCGCCTACCCCTGGCGCGCCAGTGTCCGCGTCCCCGCGCGTCTCCCCCAGCTCCGCGGGCAGGGAGCAAGTAGACGGGAACAGGCTCGACGGCACCGTTGAACACTGGAATGGTGCAGCGAGATTGTTTATACGAGATTCGAAAACTATATCCATTAACTACCTCAAAAGATAAAATAAATGAGACCAAATATTTATGTTTATTTTATCTCAATTGTTATTTAAAAGCAACGTCTATCTTATTTTTCTTTATTCGACAAAACAACAAAGCTAGGAAGACTTCTCCTGACAGTGACACAGTCCTCCGCCTATAAAACGATGTGGTGATATTTCCACAAACTTTGTAGCATCTGTAAATAGGTAACTAAGGGAAGGGTTGACTTACCGGCGGCAGGGAGCCGGTGGACGAGCTGCTGAGAAAGTTGATGAGTTTCTCTTTAGCCTGCTTCTCCGCCACCTTCGCAGCGAGAAGCTCCGCCTTGAGCCGCTCCGCCTCCGCGGCGCGCTTCTCCGACTCCTCCACCAGCCGGGCGGTGAGGAACTCTGCCTCCCGGGTTTTTCGTTCTAAGTGCACCTGGTACCAACCAAGGGATTGTAAATACATAAACTAATATTTCATGTGTATAGCTAAGTAGAGATGGATCACCTTCTCCTCTTCAGTCTTGATGGCGGAGAGTCGCAGACGCGCGTTCTCCCGCTCCACGTCGGCCGCCTTCTGCGCGAGGAGGGACGCCTCCTCCTCTGCTACCCTGCCTTTCTCCGCGAGCAGCTCCGCCGTCTCTTCGGATCGGCGCTGGAAACTCAGCACAGTTGCAGCGGAAGTCATATATAAATAATTGCAAACATTCATTAATATGTGGTTGCGTCACCACCTCTATTTCGTTTAGTAAATTCACTGCGTCATCCACCACTGGGTGACCGTCCTACTTTCGTCACCTCGTATATTTCTCTTATAGAATATAACACAGAGTTGCAATATACTCACGAGCGCCTCGTTGGCGAGCCGTATCTCCTCCTGGTACTGCAGCAGCCTCTGCTCCATGGCGGTCCTCTCCCTCTCGGCGGCTTCCCGGAGCTGCTTCTCTCTCGCTAACTTGTTGCGTTCAATTTGACGACGCTGAAAAAATAAACCGTAAATATGACATTTAGTTCTACTTCTTTGGGTAAGAATGCATGGGTTTGTAAAACCATTGTCAAAGATTTTTCAGCCAAGATTCTCGGCATGAGACTCTTTCTTGGACCTCTTTTTTTACGAATTGTATATTTCCTAATGTTATTTTATATGTAAAGCTTTTGTTACTGATATGATAAAAATTACAAATTATATTCACAGGAGGAATTTAGAATTGATAACCTCTTCGTCACTCATGGTAGTAGTGAGAAATGCGAACAATTTGTATTACAACATCATCGTCATCATCGGCTGATGACACTTGTCCACCGCTTGGCATCACTACTTATTCTTATTTCGTAATATTAAACAGCTATAAATTAGACAATATGGTCCAATTAAAGGATTACCAAAGAAAAAAGTAAGGAGTAATTGATTAATAATATTTTTTGTCATAACATCCGACTCGAAGGACCACACTAATAAAACCTATCTGTTACGAAAATTATCGTTTGATATAAAAACTTTCAGGTGATGTGTACTTTAACTGGTCAGCAAGTGTCTGCCCCCTATTAATGTGTCACTTGTCATGTATCACCTGTTTCTCCTCTTTCGCCTGCGCCTTCATTTGTTGCACTTCCATCGTGTCTGGTTTCCGCCGCCTCATGTACAGATCGTGGTTACCGATGCACAGGTCCAAGATCTGCGACAAACATCAAAACATTATCTTTGTTATTTTACTATCTACAGCACCCTTCAAACTAGAACAAGACTTTAACAAGTAAAAACTCTTTCTCCACTTACCAGTTTGTTCATGCCTTTAGGAGAGAAGAAGATGAAGTTGGTTACACTCTTATCAACAAACTTGATGACGAATTTCTTGTCATCAAATGATATGTGCTTGATCTCCGACCACGGGAAGGTAGTTTTCGGTGTGAGCTTGTTGTCCTTCTCGTAAATGTTGAGGCCGAGCGCCGTCACGCCGAGGTAGAGGTCGGTTTCCTTTTTATTCTGAAATAATTGAATTCAACTCGTTCATTTACGTTTTCATTTTGTCCCATTAACATCTACAAAGACAGGAACTCATTAATATTGACAGTTGGAACACAGTGATGTTGTTATGGCAATGAACTTACAGCACGAGGGTATGAGCTAGCCAGAGGGCGCACTGTGTCATTACGCGGGACAAGTAAAATTTATAAACTTTAACAAATTTCTTGGTGTTATTTTTTTTGTAACTATCCAAGTGTACCTAAGTGTTTAGCCCGATCCTAGGCCTTAGCGGGGTGACTAACTCTTGGATACATGATAGGAATCCAGACTTACATTGATGGCAAAGTAGTTAACTCCATACATATCCAAATCCTGCGCTATTTTCAGATACTCCATCTCGGCTTCGTCTCGCGACATACCCTTGTGGTCTGCGTACCTGTAATGGATATTCCTTATCACGTTATCATTTATTAGTTTACATACAAGCTAAGCAATAAAATATAAACTTTTCAATTGAAGGCTGTTTATAATCCTCTTTTTCATAGTGGATAAACAATTTCTTCACTAATAGGACAATGGCTGGACGTGATCACTGGTAATTGTAATAGCACTCGCGAGTGTTGGGGACATCATAACGCAGTCCCAGGGATGGGCTATCTCAGCATAGCGTTGAAGAGGCATCAGTTGTTCTGAACAGAGTTCCTGTCACCACTCCAAACTCTCAGAACCACCACAGAGAGGGTTTTAGTGGGTTAAAACGCTCCACATAACCCATCTGTCTTCCCCCAGAAGACAGGGTATCTATACGAAGACTTCACCCCCCCAAAAAAAAAGAATCCCTTCTTCTTCTTCTTCTTAAAGTGCCTCTCCATTACTGGAGGTTGGCCGTTGGTTATATAATATCAACTAAGCAGATACTTAACAGATGTTACTTTAGAAAATGGCTATCTAGCTGCTAACCTCACATAACACCTAGTTTGATTGATAATAAAACATCATCATGATAAATGCCACATATAGCAGGATTTCACTATTCAGTATATCACAAACTGTCTCTCTATTATTTTCCCTCATAGTTCTCACTGTATCTTTGATTAGATAACAGTGAAGTATTATAATTACTTTACCATATCTTTATGCGGTCCTCCCACATCTCAGGTGTCATCTGATATTGGTCGATAACCCTCTGAGGCAACAAGTCCTCGCTGGCGAGCATTCCAGGTTTGGAAGCACTCTCATCATAGTCTCCGTACTGGAAAATAATTGAATATGTGCTTTTTACTTACTCTTCTTCACTTTAATCATAACTCACATTAAATTTTTATCTTAATAGGTGACTTATTTTGCTAGAAGTATCAAGGTTTAACCTTTTCTTTTAATTCAATAAAGTAATGGGATAGGACTTCAAAGACACAGTTTATTGATTTTTTAAGACAAGTATGGATATATTCACAAATGTTATTTACATATGCACCATTTTGTCCTTTTTTATAATAAAAAAAATTGATTCAATTTAATAACTGTATGAGCTTGCAAAATTTAATAATGAAATAAACAAAAGGTCTGTTACCTTAGCTTGCACTGCATAACTCGCCAACAATACTGATGCCTCGGGTGGACAGTAGATATCCATACTGAGGATAGCTTGTTTCACTTGCAAGAACAACAGGTGCTGGGTCACCTCTTGTATCAACTCCTCAGCTACATCCTCGGGGTAAAGCTTGCAGAGTAACATGAACGGTGTACCCGGCATTTGGGATACACATTGATCTTGCACTGAAAGATTAAAATGTTTAGAAAGATTAACCTGTTACATTAATGAAATACTAATTACTGGTAACTTCGGCAGTACTAATTAGAGACAGATATGTGTTTTTGAATACAGTGTCAACTGACTCACCTCTCTTGTCCAACTTCAACCAACTTATGAAGTGCTTTGTGTCCTCAAACTGAAGTCCAAAGAACCATGTCTCCCTCAGTCCTATTGTCCTGCAGACTAGATCAAACAGATCACGTCCTGTCGCCCTCCACTGTAACAGGTAAGTTCAAAGTTAACTAAAAATACAACAGAAATGACACAAAAGCAAAAAATTTAGTAAATGTTATGAATAACTGCCTCTTTCACTGTGCAGCAGTTGACAACTCGCTTTGGAATAGGGCTCTTTGGTTTGACCGGAGATCACATGTTTGATGATGAAAGAGTTTTCCATACCCATCTGACTAATAGCCACCCTCGAAATTAATCCATCATCAATAACAAAGTGATATTAGCACAGATATTTCAGTACTCATACACATAAAAGTGAAATAATAATAATGCTGCTAAAATGTAAGAGCATTACATTTAAAAAAACATGAATATAACTCATTATTATATTGATAGATCTTAACAACATATCAGATTAAAACTTGTTGTTACATTGGACAATGCTTATTCTACTATTTAACAATGGTAAATAGTTAATAGTTAAGCAATCGATTTGTGATTAAAAAATTCATAACAAATTTGGCCAAAATATATTTGCAATTTTGTAGTGGCCAAAACTCAAATGCAACAAATGAGGTAAAATTAAGTATTTTCAGTATCACCAAAACTCATTTATTTAATACCCATTACAAATTTAGTTTTATGTGGGTAAAATTACTAGAAAATAATAAAAAAAGCTTTTTGTAATAAGAGGAAGTTGTTATCAAAACATTGTTTACATTATTGATATTGGCTATAAATATGACACACAGCGCTCAAAGCTACTCGCGATTTGACCCCGGGGTCAACTCGTGACTCACAGCGCACATATTGCGCTAATATGTGTGAACAAACTAAAATTATAGCAGTAACACTAAGAGGGGTTTAAGCTCATTAGCTTGGAAACTGTACCTCAAGGTTAAACTCCAATTCTGCGTCCAAAGTGCATACTTTCACCGGAAAGGATTTGGGAGCCTTCTTTCTTCTGAAGGGCGGCATCATTTCTTAACATAATTACACAGTCGACAGAAACATAACAAAACACAAGCGATAGGTTATAAGAAATGTTCCAACATAGTTCCCTAAATGTATGCAACACCTAACGTTTACGTAACGTACAGCCGGTTGCGGAATGCACGTAATTTAACATTGCGTACTATTTCGAACCGATAATATTTACAAACAAAAGGAACGTCAATGAAACAAGAATGCGAGGCTGTATGAAGAAAAATTAGTCAGAAAACCAATGACGTTTCGTTTCACATCATATAATAGTTGTTTATATAATCATAGATTATATCAACTTTATAATTTTATCAATACATTTGTAGATAAATACTAATAAAAATATCAAAAAACTTATTTATTTACTGAAGCGTTATCAATATTAAGTAAATTAACAAAGTCAAAAAAAATTATCGTAAAACTGCTTTGTTTAGATCGCTAATAAATTATTTACAGAAATGTTGTGTGGGAGTAGTGAACATATTTTTTGTATAATAATTAATATTAAAATATGATAACACATAAAATAAATTACCGCTTCTTTGTGCTTAATGAATTTTTTTAAAAGAATTCTGCCAATGTTGTATCAGTCATCGAAGTGTCAAGAAAACTTCTTGACAGTTGTCATTGTCAACTATTTGTCAAACCTGTTCATAATTCAAACACGTGCTTTTATTTTGTTTTAGTTATAAAAGGATAAAACCTTATAATGGGAAAGTTCAGATCAAAACTGAAAGGAAAAACAAAAGGAAAGCGATGGCAAAAAGGCCAATCGTCAAATTCAAATCCAAAAACACAGAAATACAGAGAAATGGCGAAATCCCGGTTTTTTCAAGAGAATCTTGGTATGGTTAATCATGATATTGTTACTTATAAGGCCTACTGTAAGTTAGAACTTGTAGAATAAGAAATGTAGAAGCTTAAAATATTGTATCAGCTTTAATACTGTTACAACGGAAACATATTTATAATTACACGATGGAGATAAGTATTAGACTAAAACAACGTATATAAATAGTAACCTAGGCAAAAAATATTATACGGAACCTATGCGTTCAATATTTATGTAATTTACTACTATTTTAATAGGAAATACCGGATTGACACAACAGGCTATCTTAAAACATGATGCTATGATAACATATGGGCATGGCAACAATAAACAGAAATCAGAATCAGAAAATGAGCTAGATATTTCAAAAGACTTTGAAAATATGTCTGTTAAGACTGGTGATGAAGCTTCAGATATGGAATACAGCGGCTCAATGAGATCTGGTACATTCAAAACTTTTCAGACATTTGCTTCAGATTGGAGTCAGTGTTCAAATGTTAGCTTTAGCAAGTGAGTTGTTGTATTATTTTTGAGTTATTTGAAGTGTGAAGATTTTTCTTAAAATAAATATATGAGAGCTATGTTTTTTTTATGTAATTGTGCTATTCTCAGATTATTGAACCGATTTGATTCAAATAATGCTATTCACAAGGAGATGCTGGCTGTGTTAGCTGCAGTTACTGAAGTTATTAAAGAACAAGGTGGGAAGGAATCCTCCACTGAGTACTTCGCTGCGTTGGTATGATATAATCGTTTTTGTTCATTATTACTTTTAACTAGTAGTTGGTCTCCTTTGCTGATCTGACTGGGTTTAACTACAGTAATTCATTCTACTGTGAAACAATAGAATAAATTGGTGCTGTAACAAGACACATTACATCTCCAAAGGATAAGTAAACTATGATATTGCATAAACATTGTATATTGTGTCACTTGATCTAAGTTTCAGTTACAAGTTCAATAATATATACACAAAAGTCTAGTGTGACTTGTATTTTCATTATATGCATGTATATGAAACTGTTTTATATTTAGTGTTGATATTATTTAATAAATACTATTTTGTGAAGTATATTTTTTTTTAATTCTTAATTTTTTGTTTCAGCAAATGCTAAAAATACAATAGAGGGGTCTTTAAAAATAATAAACTTAATTTGTAACCTGTGATAATTGTAGATTCAAGTTGTTTAGCTACAATCTAAACTGTTTTTTTCTTTTTCATTGAATGTTTGATATAATTTTTCAATTAACATTCAATTCGATATCATCAAAAAAATTTAGAGAGATTGAATACAAAAACTATAATTTCAGATGCAAACTTTGAAAGCGTCAGAAGATGACAACAGTCTAGTGGCGACAATATCGCTCCTATCAATGGGGATCAAGTCTGTGCCTCAAGCGGTTCTCAGGAAGCAGTTCTCAGACTCTGCATCAACATTCATTGAGCTTCTGGAGAAAAATGCTCAGAGCGAGAATGGCACTCTGCTGCGGAGTGCTATAGGCTGCTTGTCGGTGCTACTCAGGGCGCAAGAGTACGCCTTGTGGGGGAATTCGTCAACTATGAAAGTTTTTGACTCTGTATTGGCCTTTGCTCTACATTCAAAACCGAAGGTATTTAACATTTTTTTATTTTATCGTGTATTGGTAAACGACAGAAGAAAAATTGTATTGATTATAAAATGGACAGTCAGCAAATATAGAAGTTAGATAATTTGGGTAAAACATGGTTCACTCACAAAATATGTATGTTTTATAATGTTCCCAATACTCCAATAGATGCTTACTAACTTATTAACTATTAAGTAGGCTATATTTTGCAATATTTTAATGTATATTTATATACATATGTTTTAGGTGCGAAAGGCAGCTCAGCATGCAATCACTGCTATACTACGAGGAAGTTGTTTCATGATACCATCTGAAGATCAGAAAGTTAAGGTACTTATCACTCCAAACTAAAAAATAGTAATGTTAATAGTAGGTGGTACAATCACAAGTATTTAGCAAGATGGATCTCCAATGAAAATAAATGATTTGCAGAATGTATTTTGTCCACTTTACTGCGTATCTTGTCCCTTTGACATATGAAGAGAAAAAGTTTGTAAGCAATATCCTCAGTTTCTTTATTCCTAGGTTCCAAAGTTGCACCCGGCGTCTAGCAGAGTAGCAGAGTTTTGTCTGACACAAATTAAGGCGGAGGCTCTGCTCTCGGGTCACCGCACAGTACTCCACATTCTAACGATGCTGCGCGATGTTATCTCCGTATTCAGCAAGGAATATATTAAAGTAAGTTATTTGCCAAGAGATGTAGTTATATTTAATAGTTTTGATAAGTATCAACAGAATATGTGTATGTAGTCTTTACTTCACATATTAATATATAGTTCATTGCAGAGCATCTGCGAGGCGATCCTGTCTCTCATGACGCACAACAACATCTACGTGAAGACTTGCTGCATGCACACGCTGCACGCGCTGCTCTCCGCGCCTCCGGAGACGTCCAACCTGACGGGCGCGCTTGCGGCCCAGCTGGCGCGGGCGCTGCTCGCAGCCCGCCCGCCCTCTGCCGACGTCGGGCAGAGCCTGGCGTGGACCACGGTGCTGCAGCAGGCTTTATGCTGCCTGGCGAAGTACATTAAATATGACACTTAATTTTTTTTACTTATAGTTTAAATCTTTGTAGAAAATTTTATTTTCGATCGAAATTCATCCACTGATAATGATTGTGATGATTTTTTAATAATAATTTACTTGTAACTGTTTCTTTTTTTGGTATTCAGGTTAGATTTGTATTTGTGCGTGCCCAACCTGCCGCCGTTCGTTAGCATCTGCGTCACCGAGCTGTGGCTCTCCGACGTGCAAGACGTCAACTCGGCTTCAACCAACGCGCTAAAGGTGAGGTGGTTATGTCAACACCACCCACTGGACCGCGTTTGTTATCTGTGGCTTTTTATTTTTTTATATAACAAAATAATAAAAGGCTTAACTGGTCCATTAAATTACGTTCGTCGCTTTGGATCGTTACTTCAGTAAAAATATTAGTTACAGTGTCCTTCAACGTTTGTTGTACTACATGGACAGATTCTAGTCTAACACCAGTGTAATTGCAGGCAATACTTCTGGACTGCGTAAAGCCCGCTGTGGAGTCGGAGGAATGTTTCATCAAACACAGGTCACATGTTGACTCAATATTCAAGACCATTGCTACTGGCCTCGACAACCCATTCAACCAGGCAACAAGGCATGTGATCATGACCGTAGCTGTTTGTTTTGAGGTGAGCGGCTGACTTCTTTTACATAAAAATATATTTTTCTATTTAACAAATATAATTTGAATAGAGATAAATGATTAGAAGCTCTTTACAGATAGGCAATGAGAAGTTATCCTATATACTCGGTCCGTTACTGAAGAAGCTCAATGATAGGAAGGAAAGTCACAACTTCCATAACGACAAAGAAGTAGAACACGCCACGGGGTGTGCGGTTAAAGCGCTGGGGCCCGAATTCGTGCTGAGAAATATACCAATAAGGGATGGAACGGATATAAACTTAGACAGAAGCTGGCTCCTGCCCGTGCTCAGGGAGAAGATAGTGAATTCTAACTTAAAATTTTTCGCGACGGAAATCCTCGATCTCGCGACGTTTTGCAGACGGAAGTCGCGTGAATACGCCCAAGAGAACGACACAACACGCTCCCATACATATGATCTACTTTGCAATCAATTCTGGGCGCTGCTGCCGAGCTTCTGCAACAGCCCGAAGGATATTAAAGACAGCTTTAAAGCGATAGCCCGGGTGTTGGGCAACGTACTGAAAGACAATCCCGAGTTTCGACTCTCAGTCATGCAGGCGCTGAGGAAGTTAATCGCCTGCAGCGTTGATAACGAGGAAGATAAGAAGGAACTCGGGAGATTCTCCAAGAACTACATGCCTATATTATTGAATATATACATGTCGCCTGCTAAAGGTAGCGAGGCAGAGGGACAGAGGCTGGCTGCTCTGGAAACTATTCAGGTATGTCCAATTTTTCTTCTTCTAACAAATAA
>DWMX01001752.1:0-13993 GCA_018246375.1 Byasa alcinous
TGTTTATTTTTGGATTTAATAACTAATGATTCGTTTAACTTATTTATTTCTTCATCTTTTACCTTTTTATCGTTATTACTGACTCTATGTTGGCCTGTTTTGTCAAATGCCTCATTTATTTTTATTGCTTTCGCGTTTAAAACGTCTTCTGCTTTGTTTTCTTTTGATCCTGATTTTGAGTTTAATATATTTTGTTTCTTTAGTATCTTATCTGTATCACTTTTTATAGGTTTTGTCAAAGTTTTTAACATTTTCTCGTTAGAGCTCTCAATATCATCAATAATTTTACTATTATCATCGCTGTTATCATTAGTGTCGTCTACAACATCATGATGATCATTATCATCCTCGCTATTATCATCATCACTATCGTCTTGATCATTATCGTTTTGTTTATTTCTTATTTTAGTCGTAGTTTTCTTTTTTAATGCTACTGTAGTTTTCAAATTATCGACACCATCGTCGTCGTCTTCATCGTCATCGTCATCATCGTCGTCATTGTCGTTCTTCATATTAAATTTCTTAGATCTGTCTTGAGTAATGTCTTTACTATTACTAGTGGTAAATTGTTTCTTATCACTACTTTGTTTACCTTTAATTTCATTTATTACACCGGTAGCTTTTTGCTTTTCTTCCCATTTAGAAGCCAACTTTCGTAGATAAATAAGATTTTCATTTGTCTCATCATCACTTTCATCGTTATCCTCGTCTTCATCACTTACAGCATTAATTTTAAGCGCAGGTTTAATTCTCTCCAATGTCTTTTCATCGATGGATTGTTTCTTTTCTTGAGCAGATTTTTTGAGATCGTCATACGCACGCTTTACACTCTCAGTTTTGTGTAGTTTTTGTTCAAGGTCAAGTTTATTCACATCACAATCTTCACATTTTTCTCTTTTTTTGAACACCGAATCACTTTCATGGGAAATTTTATGAAGGTCACGAATGCGGAATGCGCTTATCACTGAAACTAAGAGCGTAAAAGTTATTATAAATAGAAAGAACGTCCATCTGATTCGCACCATGGCTGACGCGAGACGCTCACGGCGCCATCATTGATCCGACTGATACGTTTCACAGTTTCGCGCTCTAAAATTTATTTGTGTACCGCACACTAAACACATCTCATTGAGGTATTTGTACTTCATTGATTTTTTTTAATACAGTAAACGAACAGTTTAGTATTGAGTTTAATAAAAATATTTGGCGGTGGAATAACCGTTTCCCGGCTGAAGTTAATTCTAATGTATTGGCACGAGGGCACGCTTTGTGGCAGCCGTCCAACATTAGCGTAAAAATAGTGTACCCGAGGCGATTGTCCGGCACACAAGGTGATTTGATGACGGCAATTTTGATTACATTTCACGTCTTCAGTGATACCGTAGTTTTAATTTTAAAAGAATCATTCTCCTAAAATAACGACAATTTGTCTAAATATCCTAAATTGTAATCAAAAAATCGCATTAATATCTAACTTTTGTTGTATTATATTTACGGTGACGTTAGATGTTATAGAAATTTTAATCTTTAGTACTCAACATGTTCATTTCTCGGCTTGAGGAAGTAACCCATTTCAAACGTTATATGCAATGATGAATAATAACAATCGGCAATGACTCAATATATCTTCTTTCTTTATTATTTGTTTGTAGTAATAGCAATAACTCACTGTCATTTAAAAAGCAAATATATTCATTTTTAACAAAACACGAATAGTTTTTGGGTTAAATATGTTAAATTCATATAATGCCAAGGATTGTGACAAAATATAATGAGTCGTAATAGTTTGTTAGTGAAATTAATTTTCAATGAATACATTTAGAAACTAGTTCTCTGGTTATAAATATAGATAATAAATAATATTTCTTGATAATTGTTCTTTAAATTTATTACATCATTATTCCATTTCTTTTATTGCAGATGCGTTGCGATGTATTTCATTATAAATAACTTCACCATCTCGTCACTGTCATGGACGTATCTCGTACCATGAAGTTACGACCTACCTAATTTCTTCCTTAGAATTTAAAGTGTATTACCAAAGAAGAAGATTACTGGAACTGTGAAAAAAGAAAAGAGAAACATGTGAACAATGACATCGGAACAAATAACTCGGAAGTAATTCTTAAAGTTTCAATACAAGAAAAAGGGAGAAACTTTTTGGTCAAGCGTATGCTGTGAATCATCATCTGTATGAGTCTATGAATGCTTGAGAATTACCACCACCAGATGAAAGAAAAGAAAAGATGAAAAAGGCATGAATTGTAGCAACCATTTACTGCGAAGTGGTAAACAATAATAATGTTAAATATTAAATCCAAAGCGCCATTATCTAAAGCGAGGATTTATGATAATTTAGCAGATTTATTATACTTGCACAATTGTAAAAATACTAGTTGTATTTGGTAATATTTGAAATTTAATTTTTAGTGTCTATCTACAAAAGTAAATGTATTAAAAAATTATAATACGTATAAAAAAATATCAGATGTTTAATACTAATTCAATTCAATCAATTGTAGAGGTCAGATTGTAGGTCAGGTTTTAGGCAAAATATCAAATTAGCATAAACATCCATGATATCAATACAAAAATATCATTACCATAATTTTGAAGCACAAATATTTTTCTATTGAATTATTGCTTTAAAATAGTTTAAATTTATTTTTTAATTACAGGTTGTTTACCTTGCAGTAATTAATACGTCTGTCCACAAATATGGGACGCTACTTAAGATCTTTATACATATCGCTCTGAGACATAACAAATAGAATGTTTGGTAACCTTGATAGTTTCAGTAGTTGATGCTTCGTAGTTTTTAGTAAGGTCACCGTTTTGTCCTTCATAATCTTGAAATATTTTCAATGACTCTCTACGAAAACCACAGTAAACATTTGAACTAAAGATTTAAAATATATCGTCAGAAATAAGAGTTGAATTTATATTCCTCAAACGTCTCAATGTTTTATTATAGCCGCGAACAGCCGAGCGTTTCAGCATTAGGTGAATGTTCTTTGCTTTTATATTGAGAGGTTAAAAACGTTTCGGTTACTCTTCATCTTTTCGTCTTCCATCGATTACAAAATGACTAGATATCAGAGTAGCTATTTCGGTGCTGTGTCGAAACATGTAATCGTGTTAAACTGCCAACATCTCTTTTTTGTGTCAGTGGTAAATCAATACCCAATGTAACATCAGACTAACAAAGGTTAACAGTCACCGGTCGTATTGCGAGATGCACGCTGAATCGTTTGGCGTTTCGCCCTTGCCCGTAATGTTGCAATCACCCTCCTGAACATTACTCGATGTACGATACGAGTTACTTTATTTATCGAATTATTTCAAGGCTCTGTTGCCACAGCGCACTGATTTAATATCCAAAATCAAGACATATTCGTCTCCCATATAAGTATCAATATCTGTCTTATAATTTAAATCATTTTACGTGGGAATATTTGTTCAATAAAAAATTTAGTCTTTTTACTTCTGTACACTGATGCTAACGGCTGCGTTATACTTATATACGATGAAACGAGCAGCATCTTCATCTGATAGTAAGAGATACTCCGGCTCATATTTATTTGGTGCTAATTAGAATTTTTCCTCTGCACTATATTGTGCTCGTCGCCCAGATTAACCAGACTAAGAAGTCTGGTTAATTTAGTAAATTCTAGTCACAGCGCTTTTTAAAACGAAACGTAACAATGCTTGAACACTTCTGTTGGCAAAATACCAATGGTATTACTACTATATCGCTTACCTAATATTCTGGATGAACAGGCTTGGCTATTTTCAATCTCGTTGTTACTTAACATCATGCGAAATTAAGGTGTAGTCCTATTGCAGACAAGAGCAGATGAGCATCCCGTATATTATTATAGGTTGTGTGTATATTTAAAACAAAAATGAAGTTCTGAGCTTAGCTAATTACTTCATAGTTTATACTTTGTTACAAGCTTTCTGCAGAAAAGCAACGAAAGCGAGTAGTTAATATTTCAAGCGGCGGCTTAGCGCGGGCTAAGTAAACTAGCACACCGCAGCCCCTAAAATATTAAAACTTTACTACCAAGTCATTTTCAGACCCGGCAAAGACTACGTCACCTCATGCTCCAACCTTTTCTAACTTGCAATCGAATAGTTTAAGGTTATAAAAAAAATTAATTAACAATAATATTAAAAACGGCAAAAATCTTATACAGTGGAGCTAGTTTTTTTTTAAGTTAAAATTCGTGGTAGATATGACTGACAGCTGATGTTTCGTTAGTAAGATTATTAAGCTGCGGCTGCGTACCGGTATAGGTATTGCTTGAAGGCCGTCGCAAACATAGACCGACTATCTGGTGAAGGTCGTGGGAAACGATGAAACAGAGTAAGACCGATCAAGCAGGAGATTTTTAAAGAAGCCTAAAGCAATCGTCGTTTACCGGCTGATAATGATGTTTAACTATTTATGTTAAAGAAAAACGTAAGAAACATTAGAAATTTCTAGTCTGATATTGTTTTGATCTAAACAGTCATTAAAAAAGTTGTAATATATTTAAAGAGTTCTTATTAAATAAATATTTAAAAAAAAGTGACAAAATACTACCTAACATCATGTAACCACTTTCACGTTAAAACAAACCTTGACTCCTTTGAAGGCGTGTCGCGACCTTCGCTTTCTTATAAACCCGTTTTAAACGCGTGAATACATTTAACTCCCGAGTGACCATAACATTTACGTAACCGCTGCAGATCGCACGAATTAAAAAAAAAAGAGTTTTCGAGTTTAAAAATATTACTCAAGATCTTACTTTAGACTATTCAGAAACAGCATAGCAAGATTTACGTTGAAGAACTTTTTACGTTAATCAGAGTTGTGGACTGGTTACCCTGCTGTTATGATAGGATCATTGTTTCAACTGTCAACATAAACACGCTGGTCTTCTTCACCGTCTTCGGCTGTTGACCATGATCATCTAATATCGAAGGCAAGTTATAGTCTAAATCGGTGACCTCAGTTCGTCAACATATCTCTTCATTTCTTATTCCGCGCATTCATTTAACATAATACAAACCGAATATTCAACACTGTGCTATGAATAAGAGATACATTATTATTTTTAACACAATATACAATTCTAACTAAAATCTATTCTAATAGTTTAACTGATAAGGTCAACTAAAACACGATTTGTTGTTTTTGATATTATCTACAGATGAAATAAATTTAGTTCAAGTTCGTTAGATTTTTACCAGTTCTACTGATTCAGCGTTTATAAACATTGTAATGTTTGCATACTACTGTACAGCGGCAGAAATAGAAGTTGTGATTCATCACCAGAGAATTGTGGTATTATCCAGAGATACAATACTTAGAATTTTGACTGAGAAAATGTCTAAGACTGCGTTACTGTCTTTACCATACAAGATGGGGTCGGGACACTGTCTACTGTTTCTCTGCTCATCTCCTCATTCACCACACTTTACCGATCTACCTACACCTTCATAAACAAACCTTTTTTAATCAAATTACCGAATACCTAACAAATATTAAATGTCCTTTAAAATCTATATCTCTTTTGTCAACATCTCATCAAATTGGGTTTGTCAAATACATAAATCACGTGAATAAGATTTACTGCTTTCGTTACGTGATTCATTGAATTAACGAACCTGACCTACGGGTTGTCTCAATGCTGACAAAGTGCAAGAAATATTATAAACCGATGACAACAAAGGCGTTCTCCAATTTCCTTTTTTAAGTATAACCTTTTTCGTTGATAAGAGTATATAAACTTAAACATTGGTTCTTTAACAGAAAGGACCAATGTAAACATTAAAGTTGCGGAGACAAGTATTAAGAAAAAACGTTATCATTAGTAATTTTTAACTACAATAAATAAAAAGTACAGCAAAACTCAGCATTAAGTAAATGAAAATCAATTTTTTTGTTACCTTGATGAAAACCTGTAAAACCCAAATCAACAGTTATAAGAATCCACAACATGTTTCTCATAATCGTAATACTTACCAAAGTTTGTGCACATGCTTAAATGAATATTAAATAGCTTACTGTTGATGTAGGACACCAGTTAAGTATTTAATAATTCAGTTTTTATACTATTTAATAAAAATAAAGCGAGTCTAATTAAAAACGCTCAGCGAGCAGTCAAACGCCCGCTTAACTTTCTGCGAGACGATTCTTTCGAAACACATACTCGAGGTCAGAACACAGAAGGTCCTTTTGTTAATTACATGTATAATTTTATTAAATTAGGGTACGGACGTTGACCTAAAACCAGGTTTCCGACCAGAAGACTCTCATGCATGATACTAATACATCACGGCCAGTAAATACCATTATTAACTTATCACATAAGAGTACTGTGTTACTGCTTCATATATATAGTGTAGACTTTAGTCATTTATACTTTTTAGCAAGAAAGAATTACAAAGAGATAAAATTCATTCTTCTCCGTAATTAAATGACGAAGTTCTGCTGTTCTAATAGAAAATAAAAAGATTGCAGGTTATTATTCGGTAACTGCTAATTTTTTTTATTTTACATGGTGACGAGCAAGACGTTCAACTGATGGTAAGTAGCAAGGTGCTCAGTCTTGTTACCCCAGTAATTTCACTACCCTTCAAACCGGAACACATTTTCTAAGTAGTACCTACCTAGACGGTCTCCGGCAACAAAGACCTACCATCAGTTAGTGCTACTAAAAAAAACTACAATACATATAATTAATATAAGAAAGATACCAAATGTGATCCAGCCGTATTAATCAGTAATCTTACAGTATCATAAATCCAGATATAATCGTGACAGGAGCGAGAGTATTTTACAAAAGAAAGGTTTCTAATACAACTTTAAAAATAATAGAAACACTTGTCAGTTCTTTTGTATATGCATTATTCGTTGCTATGATCTGTTTTCTTATTAAAGGTAAACAGTATTTTAGAGTAATTTTCCTACTAAATCATCGCTGATAATCATTTGTACTGTTAATATTGGCTCGAAGAGATTGTATGGTCCCACATGCAACAATCTCCTGCCCTGACCTGTTCTAAAAGCGACTGTGAGTGGAACACGAATTGTTCGCATACTATAACATAAACGCAAGCTTTTTTATCAAAATATGAACCTGCACTTATAATGATCAATACTTATTTAGCTATCTATAGATACGTGTCTGAAAACCTTTGATTAGTACGAAAAACGATATTAATAACAATGAGATGCTAGTTAATGAGCCAAGTCCATATTTTTAATAACTATTGAGGCCTGTGAACTCAAAAACATTGAAAAAATCGCAGCTGGACATAGACTTATCCTAAAAATATCTACAAATACAAATATTTATATTAACTGAAATATATGTAAATATTTATATCTATTATATCTACGGACCATAAGTCGTTCAAAGTTTGAGGTAATTTTTCTAAGTAAAATACTGCGTCTGAAAAATATGGTACAAGTTGATTAATCGATGAATATCGCAAATTAAAATTATTAAACAATTTACGGCATTTCTATGTTCAATTCATAGAAAACAATAAATACATATTACAATGAACAATGTGTACATTTCATTAAGACAAACTACATATCAAGTTGACACACAATCGCCGTTTGCTTGAAGTTGCCAACAAAGCAAATAATACTTTTAACCTTTGATCACGTTAAAGGTCAAACACGACCAGAGGCTAAAGAAAAGAAATGAAGAACAAATATTAAGACCTATTTACCCTTTTATTCTCTTAGTGGTGGGATAGAACCTGATGAGAACAAAAAACTACCAAAACACAAGGTTCGAAGAACCCTGCGCGTACCTGTAAAACTAGTACCAGTTCAAAAATAACAAATCCATTTATAAGCAAATATCTGCGGTTCTATTTTAAAATTGGCCATTTTAATACAGTGTTAGTTAAGTTTTAAACTGTAACAATTTACATTACTACGTTGGTGGAATGGGTTGATCTTAACACGCGATGTTTGCATGCCCGCAAATCTCTTAACTACTAATAAGTTTCTAAAAGTATTATTTTACCAGTCAAAAATACTCATAGTAATATGTTAAAGTCAGAAATTTTATCCTTTGTTGCCCAGTTAATGATTGCCATCTAAATGAAAATCGATGTCCGATTTAAGAAACGACGATACTAGCATTTCTGTTGGTAAGTCTACGTATAATAATGTGAAGATATTCACTCTGCACCTTATTGTGGTGGTTCCCTGAAGATATAAGATGTTAAATCTCGTCGTCTGTTACTCAGTCCATCAAATAAAAATACAGTACACTTTATGCATTAATATTCAGAGATCTACGGTAACAGGTACCTTATTTAATCAATCTAATAAACCAATCCTTAAAAGAAGAACCATACGAAATTGTTTAAAAATGTGTATGATTCATTCATTAATAACACTGTAATATTGTAATAAATACCGTAAAGAACTTTCTGATTTTTACGAAAATAATATATTGTTTGAGTTTAAATAGTTAATGATCTTGGCTCTGGTTATTAAAAACCCTAAAAATTTAAATGAATGTAATATTTTCTTAATCATCTAATCCCTGATTAGACTATCATGAAGTAGAAACCATGATAATGATGTATGCAATAAACTGACCGTGATGAAATGTTTGATTATAATTCGATAACCAATTCACTTCTCTTGAATTACTATGAATTTGTATTCACCAGTAGTTGATAGCATTTAATGTGGTAGTAGTTAGACAGTCTAGATAAAAATGTCATTAAGAGCTCATCATTCATTTCACTCATTGAAAATTGATGTGAAGACATCATTTCATATTTTCTTTATTTTTTAATCATCCAAAAGACTTTAATAAAGAAATATCATTAAAGACAGAGAGGTTTGTTTACAAACCTTACATGATATTTTGACACGTGAAATGTTTTAATATCCCCATCGCTACTTGATACCCTTGTAGAAGGCGGGTTAAAAAAACAACCCCAATTAATCATCAGCTTTTTTGTCACCAACATGCAGACCATGTGTGGTGACCATTATCCCTTAGAATAGAACCATGTTCGGAAGTACGACCTTAGTGCAAAGATATTTACGTAACACTTACACACGAACCCTATAAATCCCAAAAAAACAACGCCAAGATTTTCTTCAATAATTTAAATTCATATAAACTATTTAAATTTTTTTATATTTTCAAAAAATACTTAACGTAGAAAACTATTTTACTAAACCCATTTTTAAAAAATGTTACAAAATTTTGTTCTACTTTTCTTAAAATTATTGCATATTTAAAAATTTTGACATATATTTTCAAATTAATCCCAGCGCCGGGCAAAATGTAGTTTTCTTTCGTCTGTAATATACTTTATTGATATCTGCGACCTTCCTACTCCTTGTTTAAAAAAGTATAAAACAATAAGATCAGAAACTTAGTTTAAAAAAATTAAAATATTTATTGTAAAATGATTTTTATTATATGTGCATATAATAAAAATCGTATATGTGTATATCGATTTTAATTGGCTTTATAGCTAGTGAAATTACTGACGTAATAGACTAAGTATCTTATGTCGGAAAACGTCCAGCGTAATATGGTATAGTGTTTATCATCCTAACTAGCGTTACATTGTTGTCTATCACTTAGTGAACATATTGACCGTCTCGTCAATTACTGAAATATAATTAAATACATTAAAATTTTGTAACTACTTTTTATGATCTGGCTCCGTTAAGCCGCTTACGCTTTCTTCATCTTCCTCTCTCGTGAAATTAAAAAAAAAAACAGTTTGTCAATCGATCGAATGAATTGTTAAGCCGAAAAAAAATTGATTTTTAGTATTATGCGCATAAATTTGTATAAACAATCAAACGGTGAAGGTAAATAGATAAAATGAGACGAGTTTCCCAATTCAATTGTTAGGTAGCCGGCGTAGGGTTATTGTTCAAGTGCATACAGCCCGGTGTGATTACTTTACGCGGGCTGCGCGAGACCGCGGCTTCATTGCGCGAGGTATCATGGCGGCGCGCGCTTGCTTGCTTCTGCTTCTGGTCGGCGCGTGCGCAGCCCGCGAGTGCATCGAGCTCACCCTCACCGAAAGGAGCATAGCGGACAGCATTTTCAATGGGACGATATTAAAAATTGCCGCCCGCAACCAGAGCTACGATGACAGTGTGGAAGCGAAAGTACTTGGCCTGTGGGAGCGGTTCCCCAGGGTGCTGGTGCCGACGAATGGTACGAGCGAGCAGTGCCGGAGGGACGGCCGCGCTTTCCTCGCAAGCCTGGACCGGCTGGAGCTTTGGGCCTTGAAAAGTAATTATAAATTTCTTTTTTTTAATAACGACATGATTTGAACAAAAAAATTAATTATCGTAACCGGTAAATACATTTTACGATTTTAAATTTGCTTACCCAAACAGACGGAGTGGGAATCCAAAAAAGTATAAAATTACAGTTAATTTTCTATCTACCTTCGAACAAACAAAATATATGCAGGTCGTTTTCATTAACATTTAGATAAAAGAAAACATTTTTGCTATTTAGTTTGGTTATATGTTTAAAACAGTTTAATGTTTTGTTTGATAGCTATTGATTTATGGATAGAAAATTGAAGAAAAACACTCGTAACGGTTAACCTTTTCGTACATTGTCCACCACAAAAAAAAAACTATAGACTTTTTGCAAGTATTCTGTCCTTCACCTGTCAAGCTCTTCATTGTTAAATCTGACCTTTCTTTATAACAGATATCAACAGTCTTAACTTACACGTTTGATAAATAAAAACCTTTACAATAATCTGGTTTTATAAATAGTTAAGTTTAAAAATCGTTTATCTGTTTATTTTATTAATAATATAGATAATAGCTGACCTCCAAACTTCAATTTGAAGAAGACACCTCATGATGTTGATGAGGTATTAGCTGATGTTTAATGTCAGTAAAAACTTGTTATTAAATTATAAAATATATCGCTACTTTTTTTCACTTTTATCATTACAATGGAGGGCAATTGAGAATAAAAGGAATGATGTATTAAAGATTTATCCAACCGTACCTATACTAATCGATCTTAATCAAATTGTAGTAAAGCTCCTTCTCAACAATCTCCAAGGGTCTCCGATATCAATTACTACAGAATACGAGTCCCACTTAACCTTGTACAAAATGATATTCTTTCCGCAGAAAATGGCCTCTCTCCTTTGCGATATACTGATATTTCTCCACTAACATCATTTCACCCTCCAAATAACGTTAGGATTTGTGCGAAACAAAAAATATAACAAAATAACAACATAAATATCAATTTGTAACCATCTCTAGGACGGAAAATAATGTGACTTTGTTTTAAACTACTCTCTCTCGTATATTGTTATTTTAGTTGTTTTAACTATAACATTCATAACGAAGATATAATTATTTCTTTAATACTAGTTACGTTGTTTTTCTATAATTGTTCATATTTTAAAATCAATAAAAATATCGATTAAAAACAGTATATACGATAGACGGACAGAATATTTATCAATGAATAAATATATCGGTGAACAACAAAAAGAAAATAATTTCATTGTCGCATCAGAAAAAAATTTAATGACCCGATTGGAGGCTTTATATATTTGTTAATGTAGATTTTATCGTTTCCAATTCGTTTTAAACGAATTAATCCATTTCAATTTCAATGTAATATTAATGTCGATCTTATCATCGCGGTAAGAGGAAAAGTAAATAGACGGATTTTCCTTTCATTAAAAAATTATTAATATTTAACAACTTAACCATAAATTTGCTTATACAAAATCAAATTTAGGTAAATTTTCTTTGACTTATTTGCAATGGTTAAAAGATATCTCGTTTTTTTAAGTTATCATATGCGTATCCTTTTTACGGAGTACTTTGATTTTGATATGTTTTATGTTAAAAACTATGCTTTTATTATGTTAAAAAACGGTAGTCGAATCGTAAAGATTGATTTCTATCTATTATTATAATATTTATTGAACTACTTTGTAGTTTACACTTAAATATTTTAAACATTGCACTAGTTGATAATAAATTATAATGGTTTCTTGGAACAGTCATTTTTACCACTTTCTTTGATACAGAAAGTTGACTAAACAAGTGCCGAAAATAATCATCACCACCAACAAATGTACTTGTAATTTTATCTACAATTGGACTTAAATTTCACAAGGTATAATAAATATGTCTCTGCAATAAAATAATATGGATATTACCCAGGACTTATGATTCAAGTGCAGGCGCGGTACTTCTTCATTTTAAATGAAACAAAAAATATACATCTACGCCTCATCAGTGTTAAACTGGAGACCTTGGTAAATAAAAAAAAATATACGAAAGCCTGTTATGAAAACCTGTACTAGGTGCGCATTCTAGCCCTGTGGACTGGTCCTAGTACAATGAACTACATTAATGTTAAAATGTACGCAATGGTTAAAATGGCCGTCACGGCGCGACAAATAAATCTTGAATTGCCGATTCAATTCCGGTACTAATTGTGAACGTTAGATCATATTGATAATTTAACAATTTGACGTCCGTTTCCTTTGATAAGTAATAAATAATTACTTACGATTTTAATAGTATACGTTACAGATAAATCGAGTAAAAATTTCTAAGAAACAATCTGAGATCGACAGCCTTTATTATCTAATTGTTTAAGTTTTTTTTAAATAAAGTGTATAACTACTTCTAGAATATGGTCTGTGTAAAAGAATTGATTTTGCAATAGTGGCCTTAAAGTGGAATCCTTCGGACGGCATCACACCTCCGAACCTTGTCGCGCGCCGGTGGTGAAATGAACGTAAGTGATGAATTCTAAATGCGCACAGTCAACTCCTCGACACGACATTGGCGTGACTAGAATCTATGCATTCGTCAAATCCGACTTTTTAACACGTCACGGGTACAGCGGAAGAAATTCTCGAAAAAAAATTTCCACTTTGACATTTTTCATTCGGCATTTCGTAGTTGCAAGTTCTAAAATTTTAACGCCCGCTTTTACTTCCGTGAGTTAATATTTACTTAGTTACTCTTATAATGCAAGATATATCTTAACATTAAATTTGAAAGAACTTATTAGTCCAAATTGTTAAAAAATATTTAAACATCTTAAACGTGGATTATAATGATCAAGTTATTTGAATGGACACTTCATACATCTAATGTTTACTTCGTTTATAGAATAACGGTAAAAAATAAGAATTATTTGTATCTAATTTTCAACAAAGATTCAGTATATCCTTTCTTCTATTTCTTTCTGTAGAATGTCACTTTGTGTATTTATTATTTTAAGCATGCTCGCTATGGTAGCAGAACAACAATCTAACGTGGTAACAAGTCATTTGGACTACCAAAAACCCTTGTTGTAAAGTCTATTAACCACTTCAGCACAAAAACAATTAAAAAACTGTACAGTTATATTTGCCGCTAGAACCCTAATCTAATTCAAGATGTATTAATCTCAAAATTAATCAGCTAAAGAAAATAAGTATAAGCGATAATAATGACTTGTTGTATAACACTATTGCATCGATTTGTGCAATCGCCTTCTCTATTTGCCAATGTATAATAAATCAAAGTATGTGTGGAACTAAAACACGTTGAAAACACTCGAAGTATAGAAAGAGGCGATGCCTTGAGCTTCGGAGCACTTTCCTGCCTCCTTTTTAATCCGCATAGTTGAGGGCCTGGATTTCTCCGCCGCGGCGCTTTGTTCCTCGACCCATATAACCATGGTGTCTTAAGGCATGAATGAGAAAGGTTTTTTTTCTGGGTTACCGCACTTAACACTCCAGACCTCACCACCATTCGCTAACGAAAAGAAAAACTACAGTTTACTTTTGAAAAATAAAGTATTTCTCAATTATAATTTAAATAAAACATTTAACTCGACGTATAAATATTGAAATAAGCTTTGTTTTGTTGATAAATTGTAACATTTTAAAGAAAGGGCTTAACTTAAGAAAGTAAAAATATAATCTTGTTATCATT
>DWMX01001753.1:0-13989 GCA_018246375.1 Byasa alcinous
TAACTTTAAATCATGAATTGTCTATTAATAGGCTTAAAGTCTTAGAGTTAACAACTTACTATAGGAATTTTTTACTTTTGGCATCTCCAATTACATAAAAACATTTGAGAACTACGCTAAACCTTTCACAGAATCGTACAGTTTTTTTTAAATTATATTTTTATGTTGATTAGACTTCCTCTAAATGGTTTTTGATATGTTTAAAAATATTGTTTTTAATAGGAAATATTGTTTCGACCTCTCTAAACGTTTTAATTTTTGTATATTGGTTGTATTCATTTTTTTTACAAAGTTATATATGTTTCCCGCGGTGTTTACTAATAAACCTATTAATTAACAGTTTTCAGTTGGAAACTCAGCCGCACGAAGGATTTGACACCCAATGCTATAAACAGAATTAACCAAGTTATAAATAATGTAGACGTACTAAACAACCGTTTCTACGAAATTGTGGATCAATCAGACGATGGCTGCTTCTATTATCCGGAGCCGAGCGCCGGCCCGGTCATTTTCCGAGGACAGTGTGACCCCAACATAAGAGTCGTCACCGGATTTGACGCTCAAAGGGTATTGACCTCATTGTAAAGCCATAGTTACATGAATCATGAAGTTAAAACATTGCTACTTCTTTCTCAATGTGGTAAAAGGCGCCTGGTGGAACAGTACTAGTACAGCGCAGCAGCCTTTCCTTAGACTGCATGTTGTTATCTTTTTACTGTGCCTTTATAAAGTTTGCGTAAATTTTTTGTTTAATGAAACGCAACTTAAATTCATAGTCTTGATTCTAAAATAAAGTTCTTTCTCCTACTGTATCATCATGAACTGTTTTCTGTATTAACTTTTTTTTTCATTTGCATAGCTTTAGATTGTTATTTTTAAGATGTGTTAAAATTTTCGACTCCTCCGCACTCATCTGTCTATTACCAACCACTTCTCAAATAACTGATTCTTGAATGCATATTGTAAATTTTAGATAATTGTGTTGCCTGCTATTATCAAATATTTTTTACAGTACATGAACTTATGGCACGACATCGAATCGTATCCAACTCAGTTCCAAGAGGGGACTTGTCCTAACGCACTTTACGGGATCGTCGATGGAACGGTCGATGTATTTAACACGCAAGTTATAAATCAACGTCTGGATACCATTAGAGGTTGGGCGACATTGCAGAACTCCATTGACGGCAGTGCAAAGCTCAATGTAACTTTTCCCGTCAGTGGAAGTAATTGTAAGTGATCCGCATTTTATAGTTTGTTCAAAATCTAACATATTCAGATTATTAAGATGAGTTTCCAAGCATAATAAAAGTAGACCGGTTTGTCAGTTTTAAATTTGTGTTAAATTAACCAGATTATACTAAAACGAAAATCTACAAATTTTAATCATATATCACATATTATTTGTAACATACTTAACCAGCCATGATGAGGTATCACCTTATCTGATTACCTGAGGGTATAACTGATAATACTCCTAAAATACTCAGAAAATCGCCATTAATTTATTGAAATATATTAACATACTCTTTTATTATTTCTTACAGTAAATATTACAACCGAGTACTGGGTGTTAGCAACGGACTATACCTCATACGCATTAGTATACAGCTGCATAAATATCGACGAATACCACAGACAAGGTGCTTACGTAATTCCTGTTACATCATCCTTAATATTTAAAATTAATCTTCTGCCAGCTGTTTCGTCGCCATTGAACAACTGGCATTTATCATCATCAGCCAGAAGTAAACCATAGGCCTCTCCGAAGGATCGCAACTCAGCTCTGTATTGTACTTAGCACATCAAGTTATTGCCAACTGCATCGTACAGATCATCATAAGACTGGTACTCTCAGTATAACTAAACACTTCAATGAAATTATTAGAGCAGAGTTTGAGGAAAATGCCAACAAAGTTTATACTAATCATAACTAAGTTAACTGTCTCTTTGCCTTGGGATAATTTCGAGACAAAAATTTCTTTGCAATGAGTGAGAAACGTTTGTATTTAGATCAAAAGGTAATTTAATTTTACAAAAGTTATTTTTTATGTTTTCAGTTTCTAGCTGGAAACTGAGCAGAACTAAAGCATTGACGTCTCAAGCATCGGCAGCCATCAGCTCGATCGTCAATACTGTGCCGGTGTTGGACGAACGCTACTACCTATCTCGGGACCAGAGCGTCAGTGGATGCTTCTACTACCCTGAGCCGCGGCCCGGGGTGCCCGTTGTATTCCCTGGACAATGTGACGAATCCATAAGAGCAATACCAAACTTTAACTTGAGTCAGGCAAGTATTTTTGATTAACATTTACATCACAATCTTAAAACACTTGCAACTAAACAAAAAGCGGAATTAACAATCTATAAGTAGGTGAAATTTATCCTAAATATTGTTATTTTCAATCGAGACATTATTTTTTAAAAAATCGACTAGAATCACCAAAGTTTCCGAGCTATCACGAATATTTTGTACCAATTGCAATCATCTTTTTCAGTTCCAAGGTGTTTGGCACGAAATCGAAGCGTATCCAAAGGACGAGCAGTCGGGCCAATGTATAAATCATCAGTATACCTTAAACTCTACCTCCGTTATTTTAAATCTGGAATCGTTCAACGTCCTCAATGAAAACTTAAGAACTTCCGCTGGTCTGGTCACTATAAACTCTACAGATGCCACCGGTAGATTATTAATCACTCTCAACGAAGGTAATCAGAGTAAGTACATTAGACTCGTTGTTTTTTTTTTATTTTAATTTATTATTCAAAAAACTCAATTGTTTTTATAAGAAAATTGCCGCAAGTGTCATTTACTGGGCACCAAATATTGTTAAGAATAAGAAATGAACAAATGTTTATAAATTACATTAATAGAAAAATGTATAATAATTTATACTATTTATATTCAATAATGATAAATTACAACATCCAACATGTGCAGAAGTAAACGAAAAAGAAAAAATTTTAAATTACAAAGGCAACTCTTATCAGATGTTTCTCCCTTTAACATTCATTGTGTTTTGGTTTCAAGATATCGAAATTCCATTTTGGATCCTGAGTACCGACTACAACAATTACGCATTGGCCTACAGCTGTGTGAACCGAGGATCCGACTTCAGAGCAAGTAAGTAATATTTCGTAATAACGCATATATATCAAATATTTTACATGAATGAGCTAATAATGATAACGTTATTTTAACCTTGTTATGCTGCGATGGCATTAAACTGAATTTGTGTTTAGTATACAGCTGGAAGCTCAGCAGAAGTAAGCAACTGAACGCAGCTGCCAACACGGCCATCAACAACGCTATTGCCAATATCGAGGTACTCGACAATAGGTACTACGAGACCATCGACCAGTCGGACCGCGCCTGTTTCTACCTGCCGGAGCTCACTGCTGGACAGCCTGTCGTGTTCTCCGGGCAGTGTGATTCTAACATTGCCGTAGTGCAAAACTTCAACGCCACCAGAGTGAGTTCAATATCATTTTCATATAATAAATTCTTGTTTACTCTTCCAAAAGCCGTATCTCATCCATCGACTTTTCCTCCGTAGCCAAAGACCCTTTAAAAACTTCAGGTCTATTTGAAGTCTAAGAATAAGACTGATATGAATTGATAATTAATTTCTTTGTTACCTTAAACCTAAATCTCGTTAAAAATATAAAGCAAAAAAATGTGCTGTAAATTAAATATCCCATCCCTAAAAAATCATGTTTATACCTGTTAATGGCAGGACGTGTGTGCTTTTCAGTATTTGGGAAGATGGCGAATGATCGAAACCTACTATTCGGATTTCCAATCGGGCGCATGTAACGAAGCAAATTACGCATTGCTGCCCAACAGCACCGTGGACGTGGTCAACACTCAAGTGGTCAATCAGGAGCTGCAAGTTGACAACGGCAACGCAGTAGTGGCATCCACAGACGGAAGCGCAAAACTATTGGTTACCTTCCCTAATGGTAACATTTTATATCAATAATTACAAAGAATAGAATATACTCATATTATCAACAAAACTTATAAGAAAACTTAAACAATGATGAACTATGAAAGCTTCAACTCTTTGTATGATTATATATTACCTGTAAATAACCAATTTTTATGTCACTTTACATTTTTCAGCACCTGAACCGTCCGAGTACTGGGTGTTGGGCACGGACTACGATAACTACGCCCTGGTGTACAGTTGCAAAAACATAGACAATGAACGTAGAAGAGGTAAAATTTTCAATATCACTAAATTACTCGCTTAGCTACTTGAGCGAATCCATAGCGGCAGAACTTTAATTTTACCTAAAATTTTACTATATTTTATAAAATGAATCGTAGCGAAGGATCGGGAAGTAATATGAAAGGAGTTCCACGTCCTTTACAATTCTGAACATCATGGGAGTTTTGGACGATTTGTTCCAGTGTTGGTACCTGGTTAGAAGATTCCCTTCGCAACTCTAACCATGGTGTGTCACAAAAGGCAACTAAAATATGAATCATACCCTTTAATTAACTAGCTAATATTTATTAGTGAACAATAATAAACTGAACTTGGACCTGATAATAATTACAGAATCTTTAATGAAACCTAATTCTATCATTGTTTTAGTTTGGAGTTGGAAGCTGAGTAGAACTACACAGCTATCAGCTAGCTCATTGAACAATATCAACGAAATCGTGAACAGGGTTAACGTGCTGAACAGTCGTTACTATCAAACTGTTTCTCATACGGACGCTGCCTGCTTCTACTTCCCAGTCCCCAATCCGAACTCTCCGGTTATATTCCCAGGTCAATGTGACCCGAATGTACAAGTTGTTACATCTTTCAATCTTGCTTCGGTAAATATAAGATTTTTATTAGTATAAGATAGAAATGATAACCGTTAAGTCACTATTTATGACTTTAACTTAAAAAAAAATGGTTTGGTATCCGCTTGTTTGTCGTAAAGTTCAATTTAAACAAAAAGACTTGCGTAGAAACTACTTGCTATGGTTCAATTATCGCAGACAAATAACACGAATTTATCAATCACAAGCGATTATTGTTTGGTATTCGCTGTAACTAATTATTGTAAAATACATAACACCTCCGAAGTGCTAATTTAACAGACTTAACATCTTATATCCCAAAATAGTGAATACTTTCATCAGAACAATTTAGAACATCCATATTGCATTGTGTAAGGTATATACTATCTATAAGATACTTACTATCAAGGGAATCTCCTGTTCGTCTTATAGCTTCTCTATACATTACAAACACAGTAATTAATTAAATGTAATACTTTTTGGATAGTAAACAAAGCATTAACTTTCAGTACTTGGGAGTCTGGTACGATATAGAGTCATATCCTACCGTAAACCAATACGGAACATGCAGCAACGCCCACTACACATTGAACGGCAGCTTGGTCGACGTGCTTAATACGCAAGTTGTTAACCAAAGCTTGGACACCATCAGCGGTACCGCGGCGCTGGTGAACGATCCTAATGGCAGCGCCAAAGTCGTCGTCACCTTCCCTATTAATGGCATAAATCGTAAGTATACCCGAGTGAAAGACAAGTGATCTTCAAAGAGAAAGTGGAAGCGTAAGAAAGACGCCTGTAGAATCTAGGGGAAGGAAGAGAGAAAAGTTGGAGGTGTTAAAAAAAATATTGAAAGACTTGGTGATAGGTCTCTCATGACGGAAATCATATGGGTTTGGAACTTCATAGCAGTAGAATAAGTATTGTATTCAATTTGTTCGATGCTTTTAGTGTGTAAAATTACGAAGGGTAAAAAGGCTCTACCTCATTGTTATGAGCAATGTTATTTTAATTAAAGACTGTGTTTGTAAATATAAGTTTTTTCTTACAGAAATCGCCGATTATTGGGTATTGAGTACAGACTACAATACGTACGCCCTTGTGTATAGCTGTAAGAATTTGGAGGACAATCGCCGTTTTGGTAATAATATTAATAAGCTTTATTAATAACTGTATCTTGAAAGATTTTAAGAGTATTTTTAAGATAATAATAACTTTAATCAATGCGATTGCTGACTTTTTGTCTAAGAACGTCTGTGGACTAATGCTTATCATTTCGATTTTTTACCTTCATTATTGCTTACTTTAATCCAAATCGTCACATTACAGTTGGCAGTTGGAAGCTCAGTCGGACCAAGCAGCTCACGGCAGCAGCGAATATCGCCATCCAGAACGTCATAAGCTCAGTCCAAGTACTAGAAAATCGATACTATCAGGCCGTGGATCAGAGCCCGGATGGTTGCTTCTACTACCCCGAACCTTTGCCCGGCGTACCGGTCGTGTTCCCAGGGCAATGTAACGAGAGCATCCAAGCAGTGCCCAACTTTAATTTAACCCAGGTCATTTTAATTTCATTTTGCGTTGTTGCTTATTTGGAGGTTGGAAATGTTGATAAATTATAAGAAACGTTAGACAATAAGAATATTAAAAACTTCGTTATAGCTGAAACACAGTAAGGTTTGCTTGGCAGAAACGAAAATCTTCCGAATATTCAAACCTTGCTAATGATAAGCTAAAGTGATGAGGAATTGGATAACAGCGAACATATGTATTAAATTTTTGTTTAAAGCTCAAAAGCTTCTTGCATTCGTAATGTAATCTGAACGTGTTTTTTTTTTTAACTACAAAAGGCTAATACTTGACCTCAATTTTACATTTTATTATATGAAAACTAGTCCGTGGACGTTAAAGCATGCTCACATAAAATACTCCGGCTCTCATTTGTTGACAAACGAAAAATAGGAACGCTATTAGTTAGTATTATTTCTTATTAGTGTGATAATTTTATTGAAACTAGAGAAACTAAATCCTGCAAAATGCATTGTTTTTTTTTGGTATAAATCAACCAGTATTTTATTACAGTTCATAGGTACGTGGCACGAAATCCAAGCATACCCGAAGGACCAGCAAACCGGTCAATGCGTCAACCATCAGTATTCGACAAACTCTAGCATTGCCCTCAATCTGCAATCGTACAATGTATTGAACGAAGCATTAAGAAGCTCTAGTGGACTTTTGTCTATGAAGGCCTCTGATTCAAGCGGCAGACTTACAATCACTATCGGAGAAGGTGCCCAATGTAAGTTTCTCCTAATTTGTCCCATTAAAGTTTTTAACTGTATAAAAATACTAGTAATAGCATTTCTTCCCAGAGACATTCTAAATAGATACCATCACAGTGCCTATTTCTATCGTTTAGCAATATCGTGCTGTATAAACATTTACTACCACGGGTTGAGTCTTTCTCAAACGATATTAAACTCTTAATAATTGTGGCAGTTTTCACTTGGTTAGAGGCTATCTGTTAGTAGGCGATGTCTCAGTTTGGATAGCGCTATAACTAGTAATATTACTACAATAATTAAGCGTACTTCAGTTTGACTCAAATGAAAAATAATGTAAAAAAAATTTATCAAGAAAATTTCTGTATTACTTTCAGTGATTGAAATACCGTTCTGGATATTGAGTACAGATTACAGCAACTACGCTTTGGCATACAGCTGCGTCAACCAAGGATCAGATTTTAGAGCTGGTAAGTGTCATATTAACTAATGATGATGACATTCATTTAAACTTGGTTTGCAGTGTTAATATTGAAACGAGTTTGTGTAAAGTCTACAGCTGGAAGCTCAGCAGAAGTAAGCAGCTGAACGCAGCTGCCAACACGGCCATCAACAACGCCATTGCCAACATCGACGTACTCGACAATAGGTACTACGAGAGCATCGACCAGTCGGACCGCGCCTGCTTCTATCTGCCGGAGCTCACTGTTGGTCAACCTGTCGTGTTCCCCGGGCAGTGTGATTCTAACATTGCCGTAGTGCAAAACTTCAACGCCACCAGAGTGAGTTCAATATCATTTTCATATAATAAATTCTTGTTTACTCTTCCAAAAGCCGTATCTCATCCATCGACTTTTCCTCCGTAGCCAAAGACCCTTTAAAAACTTCAGGTCTATTTGAAGTCTAAGAATAAGACTGATATGAATTGATAATTAATTTCTTTGTTACCTTAAACCTAAATCTCGTTAAAAATATAAAGCAAAAAAATGTGCTGTAAATTAAATATCCCATCCCTAAAAAATCATGTTTATACCTGTTAATGGCAGGACGTGTGTGCTTTTCAGTATTTGGGAAGATGGCGAATGATCGAAACCTACTATTCGGATTTCCAATCGGGCGCATGTAACGAAGCAAATTACGCATTGCTGCCCAACAGCACCGTGGACGTGGTCAACACTCAAGTGGTCAATCAGGAGCTGCAAGTTGACAACGGCAACGCAGTAGTGGCATCCACAGACGGAAGCGCAAAACTATTGGTTACCTTCCCTAATGGTAACATTTTATATCAATAATTACAAAGAATAGAATATACTCATATTATCAACAAAACTTATAAGAAAACTTAAACAATGATGAACTATGAAAGCTTCAACTCTTTGTATGATTATATATTACCTGTAAATAACCAATTTTTATGTCACTTTACATTTTTCAGCACCTGAACCGTCCGAGTACTGGGTGTTGGGCACGGACTACGATAACTACGCCCTGGTGTACAGTTGCAAAAACATAGACAATGAACGTAGAAGAGGTAAAATTTTCAATATCACCAAATTACTCGCGATGATGCAAAGAGGATAGTTAATATCCTTTATTGAAACTTAACATTAAAGCTATAATATACTGATCCTGTTTGGATCAGTTTCTGATACCATAGTAAACGTAAAGCGATCCCTACTTTAATTAGCATTATTGTAGCGACAGCTGCCGACATGTGCATGTGTTTATATGCATGTTTGTATATTCATTGTATCTACACATGTACATGTACTACTTATTGTAGCTACATATGATAAAAATACCTTGGATGACATTGCAATAGGCAAATAAATATACAACGAAAGATTTACCTGATTAGTTTTGCCTTAACGGCGTAATGAATATAACTTAATAAAGAACTTAAATCTATTCCCAGTTTGGAGCTGGAAGCTGAGTCGCGACCGACAGCTCAGTTCGAGCTCTTCGAACAGCATCAACCAAATCGTGAACCAGATCAACGTACTGAACAGCCGGTACTACCAACCTGTCGTGCATTCGGACGATGCCTGTTTCTACTATCCACCACCAAGCCCCGGCAATCCCGTGGTGTTCCGCGGTCAGTGCGATATGAATATCGCCGTGGTGACAAACTTCAGCTTAAATCAGGTAGCTTTAAAAAAAAAATATTTTTTTTAAACAACCCGGAACATGAAGTATTACTTTAATGTTTTTCACATATAATGCAGCAACAAATCGAGCAGGAGATTAACCTGCTGGTAAATGGTACATGTCCATGGTAATTTAACAAAAATTGGATATTCATAATATTTCTATAATTCAGACAGATTATTGTGTTACGCAAAGGCAAACTAATCATGCCTTTTCAATCTCATCATCACCATTGTTATTACAACCTATTGATGTTCACTGCTGAACAAAAGCTTTCCCAATTTTGAGGTTAATTGCAGTAATCGCCAAGCTCTGCATACAAGTTGGCGAGAGCTGTGGTAACGTTCAGAGGAGAAGCAGCTGCTCTTGACCTGGAATTTTTCACTTCTTATTAGTCTTTTAAGAAACTGCTAGGAAAAGAGAGGAGTGACAATTTCATTAACGACTCTAAGATTTTTGTTATCAACTTTGCACTGCATTGGCCGTGTCATACTTTAAAATATAAATCATTCATACTTCCTATTTGTTATAATATCATTATTATCTCATTACAAAGTTTTGAATATAGTGATTATGGTCCTGTTTTCTTTTAATCTTTCTGATATTACAAATAGGTATGGCCAGTCCTTAAAAAATATTATATCTTTTGTATTATTTGTTTACAGTATTTGGGTCTGTGGCACGACATCGAGTCGTACCCGACCGTGTTCCAAGACGGCACCTGTGGTAATGCGAACTACAGACTAAATGGTAGCGAAGTCGACGTATTCAACACCCAAGTGGTGCAGCAGCGTCTGGACACGATCAGAGGGGTTGCAACTCTCACGGCAGACCCGAACAACAGTGCCAAGATCGTCGTCAGCTTCCCTGTTGCAGGGTCAAATCGTAAGTTTACATTTTTAAGTACAATTCAGCCTAAACTTCTTTAATTTCTTAATGCGTAATGACTATTAAATAACTGATTTCCCAATGTCGTGACAACCGTGGAAGACCATAAGTTCTTTAATGAATACATTTTTGATACTAATTTATGATTATAAGTTACACGAAAATTAACATTAAAATTAACTATTAAACAGACACTAAGTTTATTGGTACAAAACTTACATACGTAATATTGTAATGATTTCTGTTACAGTCATCACCACCACCGATTACTGGGTGCTCAGTACGGACTACTCTTCATACGCCCTGGTGTACTCCTGCAGAAATCTCAACGCCGAGTATAGACAAGGTAGTTTCCTCTTGACTTTTTATACACGGCAAAAGCAGTGTCATTAGACTATCATATTATTGTCTTGTGTCAATTACTGTGGACCGGTTTTAGTTGTCCTGAGAACGTTGTAAGAGGCAGAGGCAGTCACAGGAAAAAAACTGTGAATTTCACAAAATATTGCGCTCGACAACCGTATCCTTAACAGTGAATAGAAATTATGATGATTATATATTAAATATATAATTAAAAATATACCTTCTCATCACAATTCCTTTTTGTTTTAGTTACCAGTTGGAAACTTAGCAGAACTAAGGAGCTACCAGCATACGCGGTCACTGCTATAAACAATGTGATAAACACAGTACCTGTACTGGATTCAAGATACTACCAATTAACTAATCAAACTCCTGCGGGCTGCTTCTATTTCCCTGACCCACAACCTGGTGTGCCCGTTGTATTCCCTGGGCAGTGCGACGAAAATATTGAAGCGGTTCCTGCGTTTAACTTAAGCCGGGTAATAGTCGCTAGTTTCGAATTGGTGATAATTTGGATACTTCTGGATTTGCTACATCAGAATAGACTGTATAAAAATCATTTACATATCCAAATATTTACTAATTTATGCGTTCACGGATTTTTTTTATTTGCGGATTAGCATTCATTTACAAAAAAAAATCTATTACAGTTCCAAGGCAGATGGCATGAAATTCAAGCTTATCCCAAGGACGAACAGTCGGGTCAGTGCATCAATCATCAATATTCAGCTGTGACTGATAACACATTAAATCTGCAGTCTTTCAATATCCAAGACCTGTCACTATTCACTACCAATAGTGTAGTGACGTTAAATTCAACAGATTCCAGCGGAAAACTACTAATCACTCTAATAGCAGGCAATAATCGTAAGTAGTTTCCAATGTTTCTAGCATAAACATAAAAAACCCAATTTATTTATTCTCATCTGGGACTCGGTCTAATCTTCTATGAATCATTACTAAATATGCTGCTTTTATATAGTAAACGCAGAGGTGAAAGGCCCCCTTGAGATAGACCAACAATTGGTAGGAACCAAGAATGATTATTGGGTAGATTCTTAAAAGGCGGTCTATACCCAGTTTAAGGATTTTAAAAGATGTTTATGATGACCATGAACACTTTTTATCTTAGCCTCATTTTGTTTTTTACAGAAATAGAAATTCCTTTCTGGATCTTAAACACGGACTACACTAACTACGCATTGGCGTACAGCTGTGTCAATCGAGACCAGGACTACAGAGCGGTGTACAGCTGGAAGCTCAGCAGAACGAAACAGTTATCGGCTGAAGCCAACGTCGCTATCAATAACGCCATTGCAAACATCACGGTCTTGAATAATGATTATTACGAGAACATAGATCAATCGGATAATGCATGCTTCTATCTGCCTAACCTAACACCAGGCGAGCCCGTGGAGTTTCCTGGCCAATGTGACAATAATATACCTGTCGTGAGAGACTTTGATCCCGTTAAAGTAAGTATAATCTCGTGAATCATAAATAAGTTAACTGTATCACGAAGATCCGAATACGATATAGGGGTCACAAAAGGGATATAAAGCTTTATGAGACACAGAAGGAGAATTCTTAAATGTTCTTGGTGCTTTCAGTACGCGGGACGTTGGCGTCTAATAGAAACCTACGCATCGGAATTCCAATCAGGGTCGTGTAACGAAGCCACTTACACGCTGATGTCTAACGGAACCGTCATAGTATATAACACTCAAGTTATCAATGAGACCCTCGACACAATAACTGGGTCCGCCGCGCTGGCCACCACTGATGGGTCAGGGAAACTGCTCGTCAATTTCCCAACAAGTATTTATTTTTTTGTGCTTTTATCATTAAAGAACACGTCGAACACCTTTTTAAACCTTTTAACTTGATGATAGCTCTTCTCAACGGAATATACGTCACAAACTGATTATTAACAAACTATTGCCAATTAAAAGTGATTTTTATAAATCAGTTACAAACAGGGTTACCTGTAGTAATAAAATAAATATCAGACTTTAATTTTCCTCTCTCTCAGAACACATTTCAATAATTTCTGCATTTTGAAATCTTGTTTATTATATTTCCTTCCCTTCTCGTTTTTCAGGTCCTGAGCCCGCGGAGTACTGGATACTAGACACTGATTACGATTCATACGCGTTCGTTTACAGTTGCCGAAATATTAATAATGAAAGACGACGAGGTAATACATAAAAAAACCATTTCTCTCTGTTATGTTTATTATTTTTATGTATATATTGTTCTCCAAATTGACAAACGAAAAACAATACTGTAAGATAATGGTGTTAATCAATGTGTTTCTTTCAGTGTGGAGCTGGAAATTAAGTCGCACAAGAGAATTGACTGAGTACGCTTCAGCGAACATACGTCGGATAATTGACAGCATTGACGTTCTGGATAACCAATACTATCAGAGGATCGAGCACTCGGAGACCAGCTGTTTCTACTACCCAACTCCTGACAGGAACACCCCGGTGGAGTTCCGCGGTCAGTGTAACGAAAACGTCCCGGTCGTTACGCAATTCAATTTAGAAGCGGTAATAATTTTATTTCGTAACAAGTTTTTTGTTTTATTTACTATTTGTGCGTCTAGAGAAAGTTATGAAAACTTCAAACTTATCAAGGTTATGGCTATGTGTGAGAATTGATAAATATCATATGGAGATAAAACCGATACAAAACATCAAAAAATTGCCATTTGTGTTTACACAGTTACCTGCCAATGCCAAACAATACCAAAGAAAAATCAAACGAACTCGCAGGTCGAATTTCAACCACTTTTAAGATCACTAGTTTCTTTGAAAATTTATTTTTGCTAATTTAATTATAAAAGGTCGATCCGATAATAAAAGATCTTATATCACAGATAGCCCATAATACCGCGATAACTTTCTAAGCAGTGTATGGTTCTTATGGTAAAAAATTATAAAATAATCTTATACTAGAATTATAAAGTTGTGCATATTTCAATGTGTTTCTATTTCTGCAGATACACAAGGTAGTATGCTAACATTACTTTCCTAGAGTTAGATTACGGTGATAAGAAGAGTTATTATCTCGTTTTTCAAAGGACGATTGTTGACCTTTTGACATTGACCTTTAGACTGGATTGAACTCTTTCATAACATCGCTTTGTCGCATTCGTATCTGATCATTTCTCCTGTTTCAGTACATGGGTCATTGGTACGACATCGAAAGCTACCCGCAAGGTTTCCAAAGCGGAACCTGTGCAACCGCCAACTACAACCTGACCGAAAACGGTGTCGAAGTGTTAAACACGCAGGTCGTCAACCAAGAGCTGGACACTATAACAGCCATCGCACTTCCAGCCTCTACTGACGGTTCAGCTAAATTCACGGTCACATTCCCCGTTGCCGGCACAAATGGTAACTATTATAACACATAAATAAACATCTTTTTTAACTAAACCCAAAATGTAATCAGTAATCTCCAGAGTAACTTCACTAAACACTTTTTGGCTATTGCTTTATA
>DWMX01001754.1:0-13987 GCA_018246375.1 Byasa alcinous
GGTTTGATTTCTCCTGCTCTTAAGCTTCTGTTAACCTCGTGGAAGAAATAGCAAAAGAACAACAGATTTTCAAAGACGTAACAAACGTTATTATTGTAAATAATAAAGTTCTTCGCTAGTGTCTCGTTTATACATAATTGAGGTTATTTATAATTAAAAATGTTTGTTTAATATTACTTTTGTAATTATTGACTTTCCACGTCCATTACTCAGAGTGCGTAATATAACCACTTAATATTTCCCAACGGCGCGTGTTTGTGCTATTGGTGCGCCATTTACATGAATTGCTAAATATTTCACCGAGTTTTCTTCTAATATCAGAGCCGTTTTAATTGATATTTATTCAATTTATGCAGTGTTGCACGATGTCGCTGGGACTTTGTAATTTTTCATTGCTTGTCAACCTGCTCAACAAAACAGAAATTTGATTTATATCATGAATATTAGTATGTGGGTTAGACAAGTGACTTATGATTTACTATTAATGATGTCTTTTTTTATTTTAAAAATGAGTTTTAATGTCATAACCATAAAAAAGAACAGAGAGCAAGATAATTATTAATATTTTTTTGCTATACTTTTTGTTTAACAATGTTCTGTGGCAATTAACCAAAACAGTGTCTTCGAACTCATTCGGAATTCTTGACCTTTACAGGTTAAATCTGATTAATTTATTTGTACTTTTTCTTTTATAACACTGGAATGTAAATTATTTTCCTATTTTTACATGAAATTATATCAATGGCTTACTAGTACAGATATACAAGAATACTAGTTTTACTAGTAGGCAATATAATCACAACTTGAAAGCTGTGATTTAAGTTATAAATATATTTCATTTTAATCGGGATACAACGCCAACGCGTACTGATAAAAGGAGGCGAGTCTTTGAGCCCTGTGGAGGCTATAATTATGACTGCAGATTGATCAGGACAACTTCCCGTACTGTGTTACGAAGCAGTAGCCAGCTACTTGCTTATAATGAACATTGATACAATCAGGTAAATAATATTTAAGACCTTTTAACAATTTTTAATGGCAATACAAGTTGCAGTTTATTTTCAGATATCCAATTGTTTAACAAACCACCAAACTCGTTTAGTCTTTACTTGGAGGTAATTCCCGAAAACTATTCAATGATGAGACTGTTATTAACAACCTGTAATCTAAACCGTTTACAGCTTATAAAAAAATTAATTATGGAAATTCGAATAATCGGTTTGTAATATGAGACTACGCTTTAAGTGTCGTGTTAGAAGCAAGTCGTGCGTACAGTGCGTGTTACAGCTGTTTACTGAATGACTTGTAATCACATGCGCTAGTGCCGCTAAGTTGATGAGAATAACTACTGTCTTGTGTACACAAATGTGTACAACATTGACACACCTATAATAGAACCCTAACTTAAAACTTTCAATTTGAGGAAAATGAGTAACAATGTCTTCGAAAAATTTGTGTATATTTCGAACTTTTTCTTACTACAGCGTTTTTGAACAGATTTTTTAAAAACGTAAATTAAGTAGTAAATAAGAAATTGTAGAAACTTTGTTGAACTGTAAATAAGAACTACAATGCGATCTTTATTGTATTCAAGTTCTATTATATGCTAAAACTATTGTATTAAAGCTAAAATTAAGTCACATACCAAGCGCGATGTTTACGAGAACTCTATTCATTTAGATGCCTAAATTAACAAATAAACATTAATAGACTTAATTCTAGATGATTTTTATTAAAACTATATTAACACTCGACTGTACAAATAGTATTGAAATTATAACAAAACAATAGACTTCGTAACTACATCCGCAAAGCTAAAGAGACTAACCGTATTAATAAAATCAATTAGAACTTAGCTTTTAATCCATAAATTATTAGATCACCACCGTTTGAGATTTCTGAAACAACAGATAGACATTTAAATATATATAAGGTGGGCCAAAAGAAGTCATCCGATGTTGTTTGGCACTCACTTTTTTCTAAATGAAAAACTTTGATCCTGTTTTTTGATTGTTTATTTGAATCTTTAGAATTTTTTGGGTCAAGTCGAGAAGATGATATCGGCCAAATGGGAGCCGCCTCAATTTGGTGATTGAATTTGGGCTTCCAATAGGGTGATTTCTTTTGGCCCAGCTTGTACATCCATTTAACGCGATTTGTTTTCATTGTGGACTAAATTAAACATAAAGCGGTGCCTAAATTTCTCATAGAATATAATCCATCGTTTTCGTCTATATAATATTCTTGCTTAATATTTTGCGAATTAGCGAAAAAAACATTGTGTGTATTCATCATCATCATATAGATCCACTGCTGGACAAAGGCTAAGCTTTATTCTGTTTTTAATAAATTTTAGAATAATAACTATTTTACATTATAAAAGTGAAATAAAACTGTATTATTATAACCTCGTGTTTTTGAGCTTATGTCTGAACTGAAGGTATAATTAAATTTGAATATTTTGATAGAAATTGTATAAACCACTATATTGATCATTGGCTAGGCTGACGTATCGATCGAATACGCATTAAAATTACTAATTGATCCGCATACCGATGTTGCATTGATCAAGCCAGTAACAGCAGTTAGCCGTGTTGGGGTATAGGTAATTTACTTCAGTTACCTCACAGTAACAACATCGTGCTATTAGAATGACAGAGTTTTCATTTCAACACGCTTTTAATATCCATGCCATTCAACAAAGTAAAAATTTATATCAAAAACTAATGATAATTAGAACTCCTCGGCATGTCGTGAATGGCAACTAAAATGTAATAATTGCAAGGAAAATGCAGCTGCTTTTGTGAACTTCACCAAATTATTACCCTAACTAAAGATGGGAAATACGGAAATGGCCCCTGGTTGTGGAGTTCTATGTTTACCAGTTCAAATCAATAGGTAATATTTATGACAGTGAAGATAATATCCGAATGTCGATGTTATTATAAACTTTTTCAATTCAAAAAGATACGAGAAACATGCGGTGTAGTTTATAAACATTTCTTGATGATACCTAAATACTTAATAATTATTATAACAACTTTCTGCTTTTCTGAAAATCTTAATTCATTCGCTAAGTTGAGCATTACACATGTCGATATAAACGAATTGCTAGCGTTTATTATTGTTCTATTTGTTCTTTATCAATGCATTCACACTTAAACATGTGTATATTTCAATTCAACTAAAAAAGGATATTTTAACAAAATTATTATTTATTTTTTTTCAGAATTTCGATTAACAATGTTTCCAAATATAAGACAAACACTGCTTTACAACTGTATAAAAAGTCTGAATTAAGAGATTTTAAATGTCTTTGTAACAGAACACAAAGTTAACACCGTAATTATTATATAAATAAATACGATAATATATCAGATACGATATTTAGGTGAAATGCGCAAACGGCATATAAAGAACTTTGACTATGGCAATGACAATGTGTAAAAATAGAAGACGTGAAAGAACTTCTTCAAAAGATACTTTTGAGTGGTAAAAGCTAGGTCAGTTATTTGATACATGTTGATTCATAACAAATGATCTAAAAAGTCAATTTGACACAGATAGCTTGATCGAAGCGAGAGGCTTCTATGATGGATCCGGATTCTTGGTGAAGATAATTAATCGTGTCATTAAACAGACATTAACTCGGAGCTCTTTCGATGCCACATTTGTTAGATAACGTATTAAGTAATAATGTCTCTTTGAAAATAAACTTTGTATGATGAATACACACGACTTGTGATTGATAGTTGCATTACCTTTTTATTTAACATATTTACTGTATTATACATATTGATGTATACATTAGAAAGAAATCTATCACCAGAAATCCAAAATTTTATAAGCATATTAATTTTTAACTGTTCCTTGAATTCTGTAGGATATTACTTACAAATATAGCGGAGCAAGCGATAGAGAAGAATGTTTGTAAATTGGTTTGGATAGTTGTGACGCTGATGTAACATAATCCTAACCAAATTCATTAAAAAATTAGACTTCTTATGAAGTCTTATGATAATAGTTACAGATACGTACGTACGTACGCACGTATGTCTATTTTACACAATTACATAAATATTAACGACTATAAGATTATTTATTATTTTATTAGTAAAGGGCTTCTTTACTAATGATGTTAAGTGGAAATAAGACAGAAATGGTGAAGCTAGCATGATGACAATGTGATACTAATAACATGAGCATATTATTTATTATGATATAATATAGCTATTATTTAGTATGAGCATAGTAGTAACCAGGTGATTTCGAAAATACCCTAACCTTCTCCTAAATTCTAGTACTCACGTGATTCAAGAATCAACCCAAGTGCATCCAGGCATTCGGTTAGTCGTTAATGACTAGGTTAATTAGAATGGATACAAAGGAATTAGTGTGACTGTATGTGTACTAAGATATGAAAGTATAAGGGTGTTATAACTAAAATGTCTGATGACGTAACAAAGTTGAGAAAAATAGCAAGCATATTGCTCTGATTTCCATAGAAGGTTGCATTGCTGCTTATAAAAGAAACATAGTCAATTTAAATATGTTAATTTAATTACGTTGTTATTAACACGTACTAAATTAACATAAAATTAACATACGAGTTACTGGTTACTAAATAAAAAAATCATATTAATTACATTAAAATTACACCGAGAAGAAAACGAAATTGCAAAAGGTGCCAGCGAAAGAAACGCCTACGAGGAAAATATTTTAGTAAATTAGATACACGTCGAGGCGTACTCGCATAAAAGTGTAGTAATGTAGCAGTTACGACAGAGTTTACCAACAAAAACACTACAACAGCACGAGATTACGTTTAAGGTGAATTTGTATGTGTTATTAGATGACAAACTTCGGTTACCATTCTCGCTGTGATTGTGGTGGGATTACATAAACAAATATTAACAAACCGTATACAATAAGTGGAGCAATGGCGAGTTGTGTTGCGCCAGATAATGTTTTTTAACTATGGTAGTGAAATTCATAAAGGCTACATCAATTATCCACATGCTATGTTTAAAAGAATTACAAAAGTCTTATATTTTATCGATTAAACGAACAAGACGTTCAAATAATAGTAAGTTAAGAATAAGATGTTAGGATGATATAAACTGCATCGTATTGTATTTGCTGTCTTGAAACTATCTACAATTCACTTTGTACAGAAAACAGTAACAGCAGAAGTAGTTGCATTCGATGGCACCCATTTAAACAGTCTCCGGTTAAGAAAGATAAAGATCGTAATAAATTTTAGCAATCTCTCTCCCTCCACACCGACAAGGATTAAACATAACTATGAATAGCAGGATTTGTGATTGTGTACCTAAAAAAGTGAGATTTCCTACAACACAGTACCTATCAGTAAATATAAATGTATTTAACGTTTATCGTAAAATAATAACAATGATCAAACCAGCCGTGTCAAACGCAATCCTTTTTGCTCATTTTACTTCGCGGTAACTTATTTAACCGAATATTGCTTTAAAGTTTTTTTTTTAATTTGTCTATTTTTAGATACTTGCTATGTTTTTTAGATCTTACGTGAAAAATTACAGTGTCCGTATCATTTTAGGTGCGGAAAAATTAAGTGATAAAAGATATTTTTTTGCCTACAATGAACTAGCATTTGATATCAACTTCACATGGATTTATGTGATGGTGAACCGCGCTCGTCTAGAATAGTATCGTTTGATATGTTGAAGGTTAGAACACAACATTATTCATATGACAGATTAAATAATATGAACTGGTAACTAGCTGAGAAGGTTCAAACCATGTTCCCATCTAAACTCCGCAATTTTGGTCGCCTTAAATCGGATTAGAGACCTTTATGTTAATAGGCAGGCGAATAGCTACTAAATATTGGAGATAGTTAAAGGTTATGAATTTATTAAAAATTATACTACTCCTTAACTATTAATTGTAACAAATGTGTGTTTTGTAACAGCCTTTCGTGGGTGGTGTCCAACTCGTTCCGAGCCGACCTAGTAATTGCTCCAGTCACGAGAATCAAAATACTCTCACATATTGCATTATGATTAAAGATAATTGAATACCTGCATGATTGTTTTAGAGCGAATGATAAAGTTACAACTTACAGTTAGCTTAGTTACGAAGTGTTTTAACGACACCGATTTTCCTTATTGCACTTTCCTTATTGTCTATTCAATTTATTACTACATAAAAGTTCAAATTACATGAACATGAGATAATTTACTTTTACTTATTAACAGTTTAATCAATTTATAACACTAAAACCATCTAATACTTGAACATTTTTTTATTTATGATTGTATCATTACAATAGTTTTTAATTTTAGAAAAGGTCAAAATAATCTCAACAGTTTCATCTGAAAAGTACTTGTTTTTTTTTGGGGGAAACAAGTTATTTAGATCTTAAACTTTATAGAACACCTAGTTTCTCACATGTAAATGTATTTCTGAAATTAATTTTTATTTATAATATTTATGCAAAATAAGTTGTGAAATAATATAGTTTAATCTGTGGTGTTATTAAAAAATTTGTTGATGAGTTTCACGATCCTGTTATTAAAAATGATTAAACGCTAAATGTAATACATGAACATCCGCATTGTACAAGGTTCTCGATACACTTTGCTTGCTGAAAAACTACTTACAGGAAAAATACACTTTTTGCAACTAACCTTCTAGTACGTGATACGCCTTTTCTACACTATTGTTAAGGTGTAAAACGAATAAGTACATTGACTAAAATAATACAAATTACTAATGATTTATAACAAATGGTTCGTCACGACGCACAGCGTTAGGTATATATTTAGTAGTTTTTTTTAATTACCATAAATCGATACTTTACGCAAAAATTCACAACTATTCAGTTCAAGGGCGTGAGTTACATTAGCGTTCGCATGCCCACACTAGGGGCTACCAGTTAATTGAGATAGTAGAAATATCTCTTTACATTTGTTGCGAAAAAAATTACGTAACGACTGCCGATAACTCATTAGCGTAAATAAACGAAAAGACAAGCTGAAAATCTGAAAATCATACGATTTCCAATAGACTATCAATAGCTTCTAAATCAATTATTTCACATTAGCTCTTAATGTTGATTTATTTAAGTTATTAACATATTAGATTTAAGATTATAATATTTCTGGCAACCAAAGAATCATTAACATCGCACAGACAAATAAAAATTAAATCATTAAATTAATGTTACCCGTTGTACAACTCCATAGTAAAATTTTTATTATCAAATATTTATTGAAACGATTTTGAGGTGAATTTTTTATATAAAAAGTTTCATTGTATAAAAAAATTGCACAAAAGATACGCGCTCAATTGTATACTTCCCCTTGTCATGGATTAAGAATTGACGTAATGATTATCAATAAATAGCAACTTGACTAGACGGTGATCTAGGTCGGAACGAATTTTCGTTACTTTCCAAAAGGTATTATTTTTGTGACTAAAATTTAGACGTTTTTACGGACCGGTGGTTAAGGTGAATTTAGCTTATTGTGTTCTTAAAATAGAAATATTAATCGTTGCCATTTAAATAGAGGACTAAATAAAAGTAATAATTTGTGGAAAAAGACATTTCGTTTGATTGTTTATGTTAGTAATGTATTTTTGTTAGTAACATAACGTTTAAATCCCGATGTAAATGAGTTCTATGTTCAGCACTGGACGATTGCAATCTACGCTTCAAAATCTGTTAGCTAATGACTTTTCAATCCTATCTACTTGTATTTTTACCGTTTATTCGTTTGTAACTATGACGATGTGAAGAGACTATAAATATTATTGCAAAATAATTCAATTTGGAAAGAAATAAATTGCATTATGTTTTTGTTAGATGGCGTTAGTCGTCTATTGTTACGGTTTATTGCCAAACGGTCGAAGCATTCGTGATGCAATTTTACATCACCAGGTGGCACTGTCACAGGTGCTCACAAAGCATCCACTATTTTAGTTTAGGTATTACGATAATCTTTTCTATTGACATGTCCATTTTCCAGGTAAGTGTATCACGTCGGAGACTATCTATCTAGGAACCATCGCTGCGTTTATTTGAATAATAACCTGGCAGGTTGTGAAAATATTGTAGTAACTGTATAATACGAGGCTGTGTAAACATTTTAACTAGTGCCACGTTATTATGGGCAGTCGAATGGCTTACAATCACGTGATCGTTGTAAATATCTCGGCGCTTCGTTGAGTAAAACAATTTCGCCTTTTCAAAGTCTTGCAACTATTCCCGTGCCCGCTGCATCTAGTCGCTTACCTAATTTTAAGAAAGTCTCTGGTTCGATTCAGAAGCCACATGTTGTGGAGTTTGATTAATTGGGTTAATGCGAACCTACCTGCTAGCTACACCCTCGTATTGAAAATCTGCTGTAAATACAGCAATGCTGTATATATAGGAGTTAGTTAGTTCCTGTCGCACATTTTTAACTTAACACTAAGTATAAATTAGGCCATTGTAGATAATAAAGACCATTACGTCCCAATTAATAGAACTTTGTTATTTGAAGCTGTTGTCTTATAGCAGTGGAAATAGTATAAACACAAAAGTTACAACATTCACATTAGGTGAATTCGATCAAATTCATGTTAAGCGTAACTTATTACTGCTTAAGTGTGCATTATAGGTTTTAGTTACAGTATTATTATAACGATATCGTGATGTGATTGCTCGATTGTAGAACTGTGTTTGTTCATGATAAATTGTTGTATAAACGACCATTTAGCAAGCCCCAGGACAACGTTCAAACTTAATCTGTAAGAACAATCGTGGGTCTACAATTTTGCTCATTTAGGTCTGTTCACTACCAGACTTATGCTCCCGAGCTATTAAAATAAAGACTAAAGTATCCATGTGAGTCTTTAAAATACGGTAGGCGTTGGTAATTGTTCTAATTAATTAATTTTTATCCAGCTCAACTTGGAAACGTGGTCTGATTAGAACAGCGTTCCCGTGGTCCCGATTAATGGCGACAAGGACCCTTGGAGTTTAGCTGGCAGTAGTCCAATAACTCTGTAGTTACCTCCGCTACAAAGGCTACACAATGAAGGATACATCTATAATAAAAAATGGTCCTAATCGCCAGCACGGCAAATATTTCTCTCGCCTTTTCTATAGCACAGAGGACAATACTTTTGAAGCATCTCCTATCTCCTCAGTGGTCACCAGCATCTTTTACCTCCAAGCATTTATTTTCTATAGTTTCTCAGATACAAAAATGGTCTAATCACTTTACACCAGTTTCGATGCCAACGCCCACTTATTCGCTACAAAAAAATACTCACATCTAGCGACACAAGGGAAACCGGTCGCTTTACACCAGCTTTCATTACCAGAATTTACATGTTCCGCACATTTATATACAATTTCTGTCTTTAAAATTGGTTCGGACCGGTTAATTAATGTGAAATATGCGGTCCGAATACCTTGTCACCCTTTTTACGAGATGTCGCCGAATGCAGGAAAAGTATTAATTTTATATACCCTCGGAAAAGACGAGGAATGCACAGAATGTCTTTTTATCGACTGCACTAAATTTATTGAGAACTAACAATTATAATATCAATTGTGACATATGATCGAATAAATAGTTTTTGGGTACCCCAGAATAAACAAAAAACATCTTAAACTATGAAGTAATGATAAAGAAAGTAATATATATGCGATTGTTTATAACTGTAAATAGAAACTACCATTAGACGATTCGTGTTAAGTAAAAGTCGTGATCTATAACTACATTGGGAAAGTATTTCCATTTTTGTTTGTAAAAATTTCGAATTGTATACATTTAAAAATTTAATTTACATTTTTCTGATTCCCTACACAATATGTTGAGACTTTTGACCTCCAATTCTTTTAAATTTTCACGAAATTCTTGTTCATTCTCAGTAAAAAAGGATTGCGGGTACAAAAACGCGGAAAGAATTCTCGTCTATCACCATTTGTTTAGTTTTTGGTTCAAGTTTTAACTTTAACTTCATGCATTAATAATACACATTAGTCGTTTATTATATATTGATGGATTGAGAATCGTGTGTGAAGAGGTTACAATTACATTCTCGCGAAACCAAATTTTTAGCTGCGACATTGAAGTTCACTTGTATCGTGATAATAACTTTACTTTTGCTGGTAGTAAGTGAAACATCTATCATAACAATGTTGCAAAAGTTAAAATGATAATCACTATACCACATTTTGCTTCATGTCAGACAAGATGTTAAACCTCAACTACCCAATATTTTTACTAGATACAAATCCGTCAATTCAAAACAAAGTAATGTTTGCACACTACTGTTTGGCGACAGAAATAGCAACTGCGGTGGTACCTACCTAGACGGTCTCCGGCAACAGAGATCTACCACCAATAAATTAATAATTATTAAAAGGAAAATTCTATTTATAAAGTAATAGGTTAATTTAATACGGAGTGTGTAATAATGTGCTGCCATAAAACTACTTAGCTTTAGCACATAATGTCCAAAGTTTTAAAGTTATGTGCTAAACTTTTAAATAAAGCACTAAAACTATTGATTCGTTTTAATTTGCGAAAGTTGTATAGTAGCATAAAATTTATCATCATTTTAGCCTATAATAGAAATAACTGCCAATTAATTTACATATTTATTCATAAAATGTATAGAAACATTAAATATTTAATCGTTTATAATAAATTATGAAGATTCAATCTTTTTACTACAACTACAATAAACTCCGATTCAGTTACGTAGATTGCTTGATATTACTTTATAAATAAGACGGTAAATTCTTTTGCAGTAGAAATGTTCTCCAATTTATATTCAATATAAAAGAGTCTTCTCATGTTTTCATAAATAATGAATATGTATACTTAGTGACATCTGCTGTTATATAAAATGTTTAGCATTAAGAAACGTATGTAATGTAATAATATAAACAACCCTCTTAATGTTCCGTCTCGACCCGGGAGCATTTCCTTACAAGGAGAGAGTCAAGGCCGTGTATCGACTACGCTGTTCAAGTGCGGGTTGGTAAACGTAATTATATGCGAATTGTTACAATCGTATGATGTCATTAAATATATCATTGCGGTTACCACGCGAATGGTAATTGCGAGCTCTGAATGTTTACAAGAGAACGCTGCAACAGCTTCCGCGAAGTTGCGACAGCGCCAACGCTGTTTATTCGTTTGATCTATTAATTACCGCTTCGGGTACTAACTAAAAGTCTCCTGTCTAAACGGTACCAGTTTCGAAAGCGTATCGGTAGCCATTCTAAATGCTCTCGATTTTAATTATTATAATTGAAACGTAATCTTTTGTCTGTTTAATTAAGACGGCGGTGCCGTTGATGACGTAGAGCGGCAACCGAACAACGAAAAAGACCGTTATCATTGCCTTACAATTCAATCTATTATATTTTTCTGAGATAGGCGGATTCGGTAAATCTTATTTAAAATGATCTGCTTTAATCTTAGCATTAAGTTAATGAAAAAAGTATATTTAAAAATATTAATTTTTAATATAATTTTATTATCTAACATAATAAGTCAGCAGAGAACAATGACAGTTTGCTTCTTGCTTTTTTTCATTTGCATGACTTACAAACTAAAATTAATCGCTACTTACTGTGTAGGATTATAAATATAGTAAATAATTAAATACTTACAAAGGCTATATACGTTAAACTAATTCATTTGATATAGTATACTTATAAGTATAAAGGTTCCTCTGAATCCAACATTTGTACGAATTTTGTCTTCAAGAAAATATGTATGCATATTATTTGTAACGTTATCTGTGACGTGTTTAAAAAATCGTTGCGTTTAGTTCAAACGCCTTAAAACACCCACACGCAAACATAAACACAATCGTACCTTTCAAAACAGGCGCATTATGTGAATAAAGCGAGCAATGGGTTCCCACGAATGAATTACCTTAACAAAAAGGATTAGGGTCAAAATAAGATCCTAACATTTCACAATAAAAGAAGCTTTAACATATTATGTGATATCTTTAAAATATAAGCAGTGTAAAGTTAAATTGTTTGTGTAAATTGCATTTTAGTCTCCATTACCTAGTAACATCAGCGTAAAAGAGAATAATGCGCTGACTTAAATACTCGGTAACGCATGTAACTTTTAAACCGGAAGCGCTACATGGATACTCTTTCAGTATAAAATAAAGTACAGGATAAGGAGACGAGAAATCCGAAATTAAGTGTATATAGCTCTTCTGGTTAAGGAGATATGAAAGGTCAAAGTTAGCGCTGTGGAAAGAAGAGAAAAAGCAACGAAAAATCTTATTCATGACCTTTGAGTCCAAAGCATGAAAATTATCAGGCACATTGTAATCTTATAAAGTAATAGAGACCCGGATAATAAAATTATACATGCTTCGTCTATCCGGTTTGTTTACATAGCGATTTGATTTATAGGTCATATTGGGGAATTCGGAAAAGGTAAGGCTTTTTTGAAACCGCCTGTATAATACAATCTTAACAGCAGGTAGTTAGCTTTTTGATTAAATCATAATGGCGTCTATATTCGTTTCCAAGCTACTAATCTTCTATAGTAACAATGTCATGTTTCACTATGAAGGGCTTGAAGTGAAGTTGTGAAAAGAAGCAAAGAGCGTATCATCTCGTGTCTCAGCATGTAAATTGTTTTAAAAATGTATTTGTTGGTTTCTCTTTCCCCACTATAAAGATGATATAATTGAGAGTTGTTCTATAATTATAAACTGTGATATCGTTTTTAAACACCATCGCTAACTTACCAACTTAGATTAACATTCTATATAGTTTTTATGCACCATAAAAGTAATTCGCTGACAAAGTTTGCTCCGTTTGCACATAAATTTAAGACCCCCCCAACGTCCATTTCGTATCTATGTGGAGAACCGAACAGAAAGTAAATTTGCATTTCCGAGCTGTCCTGATTTTAACTGCGGGTTGTGAAACATTGTCGTTGCTTAGACTTCACCATATACTGGCGACCATTCGGTCCGCTTCTATTTGAGCTCATGCTACGACAACACAGCGTTTAAATGGTTTAATTCAAAATGGTTTAGTTTGTTGCATAGTAAGACGTATTGCGGTATGTGAAATACACAATGAGAATAGAGGGAAGATATTATAAACGGGTTCATCTGTATCTGGTACAAACAAATAACAAAGATATTTATATATATTTTCTTTTTTAATAAGCAAGGGGGTGTTCGCCATGAATTAAGAATCTGATAAAAGATTCTAAATTGGCAGCCAGTTCAACCCTGTATTTGCCACGTGTTATTTAGATTTGGTTTAATTTCTCACTTAAAAGAAAAATTTGTTTACATCAAAAATGATTAATAATTTAGATTTCAATAAAACTTTATTGTATCTAATCTAAAAGCTACATAAAACTTATTCATCTTCGAATTATAATAAAATCGAAAAGATGTTCATAACTTTTTACAATAAGAAACCGAAACATATTCACTACTGGTGATCTATATATATTTAAAAATACACAAATTTTTATTCACCACTGAATTACGCAGCCGTATGTTGTATGTCAACAACATTCGTTTAATAACAGTTACTTAAGTTACAATGTAATCAATGACTGTATAACAGACTAGAATAAATAGTCCAGTACATAATAGGAACAAGGAATTCAGTTTATGCTAGACCTACCGATCTAAAACTACCTGCGCACTAATTAGGGACTCGAAAATAAATGTCAGTTAGTACATTATCACTTAAATGGAATTTTAGAGTTTGATATTTTAGCACGAGTTAATCTTACAGTAAAAAAACATTAGCTATGTAGGACATGTCATAAAAATGTTTTATAGTAGCATGATACATACGTTTTATGAACTATAAAGTGAAATAAGATTTGCATTTAAGCTCATTCATATACATCTTCAGCCTTATCGTCACTTAAATATGATTTGAGTGTCAGCTCATTGTGAATGAAAATAGTAAGTACTTAGTACTTATTAT
>DWMX01001755.1:0-13981 GCA_018246375.1 Byasa alcinous
TGTGGTCGGCTGTGCTTTTCAGCAGCAGCTTTTGCTGCTACATCTGCGGCCTCGTTGCCAGCAATGCCCACATGCGCCCGGACCCACACGAGCTTGACGCGGCTGTTCTTGAGAAGAGTGCGCTGGATGGAGGAAGCATATTTATTGTTGCTCAGGGGGTTGGCTATTTCATCCAAAGATGATTTGGAATCAGAGCAAATATAGATGTCCGGTTTAGTATTGAGGTTTCCATACCAGTTACAAAGATGGTAAATTGCAGCCATTTCTGCCTGGAATACCGTATTTGATGGATGCAGCTTCACCTTTTTGGTGGTGATGCGGCCATCATGATGGTAGATGACATATGCCGCTCCCACCAATCCATCATGCTTGCTTCCATCAGTGTAGGCGAAGATGGCATTTGGGAGTTCTTGTCTGAGTTTTTGGATGTCGTCCTCAGAATTCGCTTCTAGGTAGGGAATGCGTCTCCGCTCAGAAGGGTGAATGGGAATCACACTGCTATTTGGCTGTAGTAATAGAAACAGTGGCGGTCCTAACCTAAACGACCCACAGCAACAGGCCACCAGTAAGGGCTACCGCTACAGGATAATGGGATTTTAAAAGTTCTTGTAAATAAAAGCTCTTTAATAAATTACGATTAATGAACATAATTAAATATGTAGTGGAAGCAATATCCGCGGCGGGGTGCCGTGGACGCTTGCACCTCTTGGGTGGGTTCGCTGCTGAGACGTGTGGGTCTGCCCGACGGAGCCGAGAGGCTCTTGCCGCCATCCGTCCGCACCATAGTGCCGTCCTCCCGCGCTGGCTTCCCGCTTGCGTTCGGGCATAGCACTCGTTACGTCGCACCAGGAGTTGCCCTCATAGGGTAAGTTTTGCTACGTGGATTGCTCTTACGGTATACATTTAATTATGTGTATTGTATCTAATGAGTTACTGTTATTATTATATCTATTATGTTGTGGTTGGTTATAGATTCACGTATTTGTTAATACATGTTATTTAAGTGAGTGCATTAACGTATCGCCAACAAACTGCTTGCCAGTTTGGCGAAATATTTGTTTTGATGTATGTGTATTTAATAAAATAATTAATAAAAAAAAAATATATATATATATCATCGCAGTATTACCAACATAAAGCAGTATATGAAAGGCTGCTGTAACTACGATAATTATATCTTGTATCCTAAAGAGACAAACACATTTGTAAATACACAGAGCAATGTTGTTATGGCTCAAGATATACTACACCAGGGTGTGGTGTTCTTCTAAAAGTTCAAGTTTTATTTTTAACGTTAAGTTTCACCAGCCTCTGGTATATCTTCCGCCATAACAACATTGCTCTGCCAACATAGGAGTCTGGGTGAGCCCGCTTCAACATCCACGGCCTCATTGTCACTTTTTACCATGTAAAATTGAAGTCAAGTGTTATTCCATTGTAGATAAAAAAATCTATTATTTCTAACATTACTTAAAAATAGCGCATATATACAAATAACTTGATTATGCTTTCTTCTTCAGTGACGCTGCGCACCGAGTACATCCTTTGGCCGGACAAGGCGTGAACCTCGGGTTTGGTGATGTTAAAGACTTAACTGAGTTGTTAGCAGACGCTTTGTACACTGGTCTAGATATTTGTAAGTTAACATATAACTCGCTCACATAAACTGTAGTTCAACGTATTAGGAAAAATCAATTTTATTTTATGTTCTCTTGGCGGTAATATTTATTCGAAATTACTGAGATATTAGATCTCACGGCGACGAGTTCTATGTGGTGCTGTGTATATTATCTTAACTTGCGCCGCATTGTTATGTGTTAACGTATCACTTACAATAAAGTGAACATCTCGCCCATTTCGCCGCTTCATCGAATCAAAAAAATGTGTAATAACAATAATGGAAAAATCCAGAAAAAAAATATGATTTATTAGCTATAAAAATAAAAAATGTTTTTAGGTTACATCTAATGTCGTAAATTTCTATAAATAAGTATTACATAATTTCAAATTTTCATGAAATGTTGTGTGATAAGTTCATGTATTTGTAATCACTTTAATCTTTTTCTAGCACATCATAGCTGGCTACAGAAATATGAAAGTTCCCGACAGAGGCATAACGTACCAACACAGTTGGCAGTAGACGCTTTGTATAGGTTATACAGCCTGGATATCACACCTATGGTGTTAGCGAGGAGTGTGGGATTACAAGTAACCAACGCGTTACACCCAATTAAAGTAAGTACAGAAAATTTTAATAGTTTCAAAAACCATAAAGCCTATAACGCATGCGCAATAAACACAACAATATAAATACGTTTAAAAATACTCATCCATAGCATTTTTTAAATTATACAACAGTTCATTTAATTGTTTGAGACGTTTATCCTATTCCTTAATCCAGATTGTATAATTTTTTCTAATGATGAATGAAATTTCTAATGGCGTAAGGAAGAAAATAATTAAATCTATCATAACATTTTATTTAGTAGCACAATTCAGTACTTATTAAAAACAATGTCCGAAATAAAATATTACACAGTTTATCCAATTTACATTGCGGGAAAAAAGAGAACAACAAGGTAGATAACTATCATAGACATGACATCCAGCAGCATATTGGCCTGAGTGGTCAATAAATAGCCAAAACTAGAAATTTATAGCTACTTAAGGCCTTTTCTCAGAAGGAGACGCGAGATCTCGCAGTCAGCAACAAATCATAATTTGCACCAATGCATGTACTTAATATACTTAAAATATGTTTATGCTGAGCAGTTTTTTCAGTATTTTACGAAGTGACTAACTTGCGAGTAACATAAACTGTTTGTAATGTTTTTTTCTGCTTATATTTATACTAGACAATTACTATTTAAACACTACACAGAACCCATTAAGGAATGCCTCTTTCTAATGCTTAGTATTGATCATGTTTTTATTGGGCTCCTTTTTGCCATTTGCTAATGACCTTCAATCATTAAAAGCTTTAATCAGTCAACAAATAGGTTGTAATAATTCTGTGAATTATTGAATTGTATTTATGATGAATTTGCTATTGTTTTCTATTGGACTGACTTGAATATATTATTTTTTTATACTACAATGGTATAAAATGAAAATGATACAGAAGAAGTTAAAGCAAGCTGGCATAGAAAATTCTGGCTCTGTCATGTGTTACTAAGCAAGAAGTTACCGCAAAGGGAGTTAAACTTAATGTAAAATTAAACATAACTATGTTTGTTTCAGAAAATGATAATGTCTCATGCAACAACATAGACATCAACACTGGATAATTAGATATTGTTATTCTAAGATCTAACAATACAATGTAAATAAATCGGGATACAGTTATTTATTCAGCACTCGAAGAAACATTAAAAAAAAACCTTTTTTAAAAACAAGCTTTTATTATTGGTGGAGCTGCTTCGCTTAATTACGGAGTTCCTATGGCCACCTTCCAGCTTCATCATCAGACTCTAGTTACCATATAGTATCAAAGTACTCGTCGGGGTTGCGTCGTTAAATACAGAGTTCCTGTGGCCACCTTCCAGCTTCATCATCAGACTCTGGTTACCATATAGTATCAAAGTACTCGTTGGGGTTGCGTCGTTTAATTATGGAGTTCCTGTGGCCACCTACCAGCTTCATCATCAGACTCTGGTTACCATATAGTATCAAAGTACTCATCGGGGTTGCGTCGTTAAATACAGAGTTCCTGTGGCCACCTCCCAGCTCCATCATCAGATCAGCTCTATGTCATAATAATATTGCATTGTCATATCCGATTTATACATGCATGCAAAATTTCAGCTCAATCGGAAAATGAGAAGCGGATCAAATTTAACTTGCAAGATTTAATTACAGACAACAGGGACAGGTGTAACTAAATTAATAAATAAAGTAAAAGGAAGTTATGTTCATAATTATTTTATTTAAATTTGTTATTATAAGTACAACTATAACTTTCTTTTTTATTTATTCTAAACAATAATTTTAAACAGATACATCTCTTTAAAATTATTATTATGTCCACATGAAACTAATCACAATAATTACTGTAACATTAACTTACTAAAGCATCATAAAACTAATTATACTTTGTAATAAACTTATGAAATTTTAATATTATCAACTAACTTGTTGATTTTTGGGCAGTTATTATTTAAAACATTGAGTAGTTTTGGACTGTTTAGCATTCAAATGAAGAATTTTTGTAATGTCACAAAAAGATATTGTATGAATAAAAATTTTTGTATAAAATTTCCCTGAATAAATTTTCTTTTCAAAAATATCACTTATTTTGTTATTTAATAAAAATTCCATATCCTAGCATATAGATGTCGTAAGACAAAAATAATTTATAGAGTAAAATCACTCAAGTCACAAGACGCAAGTTTTTGCGAACAGGTTTTAAAATGAGATATTTTCAACTCGGACTTGTCTATCAAAAGATACTAATTTTTTCTATTGCAATAACTCTGACATAGGTGAGAGTTTTTATTTAGACAATGAATTATTATTTTTAGCAACCATTTCTTGTGCTGGTTTAATTACACTGATTATAAAACAGATTGATTACATAAAGCATAATTTTTTTTTCAGTCTTTTTGTGCAATGTATTTGCGGAATGCTAAAACTTATTAGAATTTTTAGCTAATTGAATAACTCTGTTTTTGCCTTCATTATATTTGTACTTATATATTACATATTTGTCCTTTTGTGGTGTGTAATAAATTAACAAAGAAAATAAATAAATAGTGTAATTTACCTATTTCTATTCTTAAATATATTTCTAATTCCGGAATTAAATTATGGAAAAGAATACAACCCTGGTTCATAGCACAAAAAAGAAACATTAATATTAAACCAATTTTGTTAAATATTGTTTTGTACATTAAAACCTATCGAAATATACAGAAAATAAATTTCGACCTGAGAACTACCTCTTTGTTGTTGGCTATAACCTTGTTACAGTTAACTTTTGTGTTGTGCTTCTTATCGAGTAAAATATGTTAATATGCTATTAGTTGTACCCAATTGCTGAAGACCGACTAGGTAAACTTAGCTAGACCGAGGTTTACAGGTGGTAGGTCTCTGTTACCGGAGACCGTCTGGATGGGTACCACCGCAGCTCCTATTTTAACCGCCAAATAGTAGTGTGGAAAAATTACTGTGTTGTTTGAAGGGCGCTGTAGCTAGTGTATTTACTGGGGTAACGAGATTTAACACTTTGTCTCAAGGCGACGAGCGCAATGTGATGCAGTGTGTACCATCTTAACTAGCACCACGTTGTCATGGGCAAGCGTATCACTTACCATCAGGTGAACGTCTTACTCGTCTCGCCGCATAGTAGTATAAAAAAAAAAGATACCACCGCATCTCCTATTTCTGACGCCAAACAGTAGTGTGTAGTTTATTCTGTTTCGGTTTGAAGGGCTACATAGGCTATACAATTATAGAGCAGGCTTATCATCAGTTAAACGTCTCGCTCTAGTTATCGCTTAGAGAAATAAAAAAATAACGAACCCTTAAAAAGGAAATTCATCGTCAGCTGTTAGCATATATTTCGGTAAAAAAATAAACTAACAAAAAATCCTTGGAAAGAACAGGTGATTAAAACGGTTACGCAGATAAAATTCGTTAGACGCAGCTGCGCAGTACAATTGCCCTTTGTATGTTCTACATCGTGAGACTTGGGAGGGGTTGACGTCAGACTGGCGCATTGCCGTCCGCCATTTTATTTTTACAAGCCATCGTTGAATTTTGATTCATATTGTTAATAGAAATAGAATTTACAATAGAAAAGATGATAACATCGAATTCTATATATACGATTCATCGACCTCTACGTAGGATAAAATGATTCACCTGTGTTTATAATAATAACGTTCACTAAATTTCATTAAACTGTAGAATATGACTAATAATGAAAATAAATGACATATTTTTTTGTAACACTTTTAAACTACTTGATCATATTAAAACCTTTGTATTCATATTCAATAAGATAACAGTAGTAATCAGCCATCCTACGTGATTTTGTAGATTGATATGTTCAGCAGTGTTCAGATCATGATCACACCCTATTGTTACATATTATACATTAAGAGAAAGAACCTAGTTTAGACTCCTTGCTCTCAAACATGGATATTTTAAGATATAATTGGCAGGTATTTTTGACAAAGCTACTCTATTTATATGTAGTATGAAATGATCTATTTTTATATATTTGTTTTGGTATGAAATAATTTTATATCAATAAGTTGAATATGAAGTTAAATTCGACCTACAATAAAGTTATAAAATAAAGAGTTGTGAGATGGTTCTGTAATTTTCCCGTCATTAGTACATGAACATTAAAAAATGTTAAATCCTAGAAAGAAATGAATCAGTGTTATGTAAGGCTAGTAATACAGTATATGATGAAATTACGACATAAATCAACAAGTATATTATTAATTTATGAAAGTTATTACAATAATGAAGTGATAATTTGAAAATAAATCGATGTAACAAATTGTAATTGAAATTTGAAGTTTCGTTTATACGAACCTTACTTTATATAATGTAAATAACGTGAATATAAAATGAAGCCACGCAATTCTGTCCCTCGTCGATAAAGATGAACTTAAAAAAAACCTTGAGATAAAAGACGCATGTTCGGAATTGTTATACAACTATTTAATAACAAGGTTTTTATTATTTCTATTCTACAACTAAAATTGTAAAATCTAGAAAATATAGCCAAATAATAAGTTATTTTTCTGTTTAATAATATGTATTATACTTACATCATTGTATTTTTTAAGTGTTTACTCAGTTTTTTTCCATTGACTTGGTCAAATGGTTTTTCTAAATCTATAAATCCTTTTTGTTTATGTAAGTATAATCTTAATTTTAGCCGTGTATCAATATTAAGTTAATGTTTTTAAAATAGAAGCCTTAGGCTATGAATACCATGCAATTGCAATTGTATTTCGCTTAAGGAACGAAAACATTTTTTTGTAACATTAATAGTAGTAAACAATGTGCACACGTTCTTTAATTATTATTATTTTATTATCAGGAACGATATACAGTTAGAGCCTGTTTCCGAACAAATCATATTGATCGTCGAAGCTTCGGCCGCCATTTGCTTCCAAATGGAATTTCTTGGAGCGCCGCCATTTTGTAGTAACCAACTGCGCAGTTGCGCGTGGGGTATATAACGAGGCATGACGTCAGCGCCCGTCCATTTTCAATTGCGTCGTTGCGTTGGGTGATTGTGTTGTGTTGTGTCCTAGTTCTGGAAGTGAGTCGCCTGTTTGGATTCAGGTGTGTAATATTGTATCATCCACAATATTTTAAGCCCTATTTTATAAAAATGGGCTACGCCGTACCAGAAAAGTCCGTTGTTGATTTTTGTGAGAGTAAAACAGAATCCCTATCTAATTGGGTTCGAAAATTTAAATGTAAATCTATTAACGCCAAGACAAAGAGAAAGCGTGATCTAAGAATAATCGCCGTTTTGAGTAATTCTTTGTTACGCGCAGAGAATGAACTTATAACGAAACAAAGAGAACGTGCCAGAAGGTGGGCACAAATGCAAGCTGATCTTGGATTGTGCAATAAGGAAGAGGAAGTCGCAAAGCAGCAACGAGAGAAAATCGATAATATATGGAAGAATGATCTCAGCGGTTTAGATAGTTTTTTCAAAGAACTAGACAATGTCAAACCAGTCCTAAACTAAATAATAGGTAAAGTACAGTATTAGTATCTGTGATATATGTAGGATGTTTTTCTAAATTACAGTCCCATTGCGTTTCGCGTGGGTCTGCATCCGACAGCCGCCATCTTGGTTGCCGCTTGGGGCGTGGCCGCGGCTAACTGCGATATGGGTTTGTAACGGTATCATGCATTTATATTTAGTTTAATTTATTAATTCAATTGTAAATATGTATTTCAGTTTCCTATAAAAATAGTAAATTGGAATTTGATCTATTCATATTGAATATAAAATTGTAACATATGTTTAAGTATGAAAATAAAAGATTGTTAAAAAATTTTTGCTTGTTGAATTTTATTTACTCTTTTTTGTAATTTCACCCAACATGTATTATTCCATGAGCCATCGCCATCTCCTCGTGAAGACAGACGTGCAGTTGCGATGCAGCCGAGTTACAAGCGTATGAGAGCTGTCCACGGAGACAGCTACAGCTACAGCTGCTGCTTTCCGACGTTGCAGTGTCACGGCGACATTCGAAACTGGCTCGTGCTTTGCGTCGTGCGCTTTCGAACCAGAGTCCCGGTTATCAGCCCAGTAGGTAAAGCTAGGTGATTGCGTCACAATTTCAACATTTAACAATTTCCGTAGGCCTGTGTACAGGCCCCCGTGTGCTAATTCTTAAATCCCAGATCCATGATTTGACACGGCTGCTGCTGTACGAGCAAGCTGCAATGCGATTGGATACTTAGAAAATACCTGCGTCTCCGTTGCACACTGTGCCATTGCCTGAGAGAGGAGGTATACTCATGTGTATAACGGCAAGATAACGATTTGTTTCTTCGATGTGGAAATTAATATGACGCAGCGTTTATGGTGAGTCATTGTTATTCACACAAAGGCAAGCCAAGGCTAACAATGAATTTATACTGAATATGTTTGTATTGCAATGTCTGTGCAATAACGTTCAATTTATACAGGTTTTTACTATTGTATCGATCTTCAAGAAGCATATAGAGAAAGGCATCATCGCCTTCAGGATTGCGGCAAACGTACAACGCAGTCGACATCTACGGTATTAAAATAAGGAATGTTTTTAATTTTTGTCTTGCATTATTTTTTGTTTATTTATGATTTTATCAATCGATTCAAACCTCAATTAAGCATATGCAGTATTTACCGTGCTATATATTTACTGTGTGGGCTGATGAATTTCCGGGACTTATCGGAGACCTGCGTGTATCATCCGTAATAATAGTAAGATTTTTTAAACCAAAATGCATAGATACTTGAAATGGAATTTGATTTTATTTGTAAGTATGTAACAAAAAAGTAATGTTGGGTTCATGAATATAATGCATAACTTTCGAGAAATGTGAGAACTTATTTGTATGTATACGGTTCACAGCTCTCGGCGCCTTGGCTTGAGAAGCCCAAGAATGTTTTGTTATGCGAAACAAAACTAAACCTTCTCGAGAAAGGTAGCCTGACACTACTACACCTGAAATAACGGACTATCGCCTTACAGATAAGTTTTATCATCCCGTGCTAGTACTACTTGATTTATTAGAACTAAATTATTAAATAGGATAGAACGAAAATTATGGTAATGGATTAAAATTTGGTAAGTTTGACCATTTACTTTTAAAATGCATATACATACACGTCCGATAGAATAAAATCTTAAAAAGATAAATCTTTAAATTTCAGGTTTTCCACTAAATATAAATTATAAATAAAAAAATTGTTATTGATAGGGAGTTTAAATTTTTGGATAAAAGTTAATAAAAAATATGTAGAGAATGATGTGGTGGGTTGTATAGATAAATGAAAAACGGGAACCACCATTAAAATTAGACGGATTTTATAAAAACGTTGAAAATTATTTAACACACATTCCTAACAGATTATACTTTACAAAGAAAAAAATATGGAGAATATACCTAATAGACATGTTACAGCATGTTAATAAATTTAGGTGAATATCTAGTGATTTTTAAGTTCATTTAAATTTTAATGGTAATTTTACAAATTTCACAAAGTTTGCTTATCTTTTGCTTCATATTAATCAATTCGCTATATTTTTACTTTCAAATGCAATTGTAGTAATTTTTAAAGTTGAAATATAATTTTTCAACATAAATACCTTTAAAGCTAGCAGCATGACATTTTGTTGAATTAGTTACCCTTACCCTTAATGAAATTATGAATGCATGATTTCCGGTAGCGTTTTTTTCAGGCTCTCATTAATTTTATTTTAGTAATTAAAAAGAAATGTATATATGAATGTGATCAAATAGGGCGATAGTTTCTTAAACTGTGCTTAAGGTATTGCATATTTCATATAAATTTCGAATAGTATCTTAGATGTTGGTAAAGTGTATAACGTGTCCCTTGCTATGAGAAAATCATTTTTTTTTTAACAAATGTGCTATGGAAAGTATCAAAGAAGGAAGTCAACTAAAGATAGTATGGCAGGTAAATCACACCTAAACGCTATTAATAGGTAATCTAATTGTTATTATTAGGTCTGTTTTGCTTTGTTAATTATTGATAATTGCCACGATTCTTTTGTTAACGTGGCAACGTATCTGCCTATACCAATTATTGCAGGTATCTGCGTCAACAATTTACCTTCGTACTGAAGCTACTCCTAGCGTCTCACATTTTGGTTTGAGATAACCTAAAGCGAGACATGCTAATGCTACTTCGTATCATAGTGAGTTATATCACTAGAAGAATATACTTGCCCGCTGTGCAATATTTTGATCAAATTTTCATTAAATAGTAAATTTTATAAATGCTCGACGAGTGTGGCGCTACTGTCCTATAAAAGAACTAGCTCCTGAAGGTATTTGGTATACATAAAACCTTTACCTTGTTATTGAAAAATCATACGTGTCTCTGCACAGGACTCCAAATACTTCTTGTTTACATCAAAACAGTATCGAGCTTACAAAATCTGAATACGAAGGGTTATTGACGCAGAATTACATTTCATCAATGTTCCGTACCTGGCAGTAAAGAATTCTTCGAATGAAATAATTGAAATTATGACAGAATAATGAAACTGGGCGATAAACTGCCTTAACCCAGAAACCAGACGGTGCATGTAACTAATGCTGAAATAGTCCAACAAGCATCGAGGTTAGCTGCTGCCGGAGGTCATACAAATTCGAGGTGCGGCTTTTAATAATTATTAATTTTAGGTGTGTTTAAAATGCTGTACAAAAACTTACACTGGCCGTGTTAATATCATCTATAAGACGCAAATTCAGTAAGCGCATGTAAATAACGAAAGAAAAGCTTTGAATCGCTTCAAGTTTGTAAAGTCATTGGAATCGTGCAGTTGTTTCGACGCATTATTCCTTTTAGAAACTGTTAAACAGCAAATTAAAACTAAAGATCCATTAAATACATACACTCAAGTATTTATTTTCAAAATCTTTGACAAAGATTGCATGCAGTAGTAAGTTCAAACAAAAAGCATTGTGAAATTTCGGGGTCTCGAGGAATATGATCCAATAGTGATTATGGTTATTGTGTTCATTATCCGAATGGAATTTCTTAGATTGCATTATTTAAAGAAAAGACGTTAAGCAATCTAAATGTAAAGAAATTAATGAAGGTATAGAAAGGATTTTATTAGGTATTTGGCCATTTTATAGCCCACAAACGGCATTATCTATTTGATCCCTCTGTAATACATGGAAAAACGTCTACATACTTGCAGGTAAAAATATTTAATAATTATAGGAATATAATCAGAAAACATAACCGATATAAATAAGCTTTGGCGTTTAATGTAAAAGGAACGCTGAATATAAATAATTCAGTAGTTTTTACTTTTCAATTTTATTGACAAAACATTGAAATTATTCTTCATCAGGTCGATATCTGTCTTTTTATATACAGATACTATAGTTAAATTATTACGCGAAGATTTTACGGGAAAAGGAGAAAACTTACGAAATTTTTCATAAAAAATTTCGAATAAATCGTTAATAAATAGAACATCCTAACCATGGGACGCTTACTATCCGTACGTTGTAACATGCGTTAAAATGTAAATACACTTTTTACAAGTGGCATTTTCTACAATGGAAAAACGTATGTATGTAGTCGTCCGCCTAGAAGACGATTATTAATTTTTTTATGGAAATAAACATGGGTATGTTCAGCTGGTTTGGGTTCACACAGTTGGCTATCTTATTAAATACTCCTTCAAATAAATGGATCTAAAATCTAAATGTTCCGTTTGGTATGTATCTAATAGAATCTACTAATTAAATGTTACATGTTGATCACAATGGATAGGAGGATTTCGATGTTTGACATAAGATATAAGATAAGATTGTATTTTTCTTTTTAGGGATCCCATAAACATGAAATATTTTTTTGTCTTACGTTTAATGCTATAATGTAATATTAAAATTTCATATGTATTTTTTTTGAGAGATCTTTGGTACAGTTATTAAATTTCAAAATTGATCTAAGCACAAAATTATTTAAATTCTCAAAATTTTGGGTTCTTGACGACATACAAAAGTACAACCGTGAAAAACATATTCTTAAATTTCAGGTGTTACAACAAACTTCATTACCTATGGCTTATAGAGAAAATCAATTACGTGTTAAATTAAATGTCACCAGGATGAAATTGAACTACTAACATTAATGTAACCACTAAAATATATATACAGTATAAAACAATGCTGCGCCGCCAGTAACATTAAACAACGAGATATAAAATTTAAAACTGCACTTCGATTGACGGGTATTTCCATAATGTTTGGTTTCGTTGTGAGTAATTTATCAAATGTTGAAGCAGCAACAAGAGAAAACGTTACTCCAGTGTGAATTAGAACAGATGGCTGATGTTTAGTAAACTGTTTAAAGTATGCTTGTTTTACAAGGGAGAAGGCAAGCCATAAATTGTCAAACCAGCTGCGTGGATAACTGTGCCATGTCCCCAATTGAGCACACTGCAAGAAAACGGAACGTTTTTTTTTTACTACCAACACCTTCACGGCTCAGTCTTAGCCCGGGATGCTACATCGATGCTGCCGTTTCGTTTTATTAATTTCACTTTGCTGACTAGACTGATTTGCAACTACTACGCACAGTAACTACAGAGAAATCTATCGATCAAGAGTTCACGTAACAGCTACAATATATATTTTTTTATACAAGATAACCTAAATCTAACAATAAAGCCAAACGCAGGTCATGTTTTGCCTATGTATTTAACAAAATCTCGATAAAATACATGCGTGTCAAGTTGTTTTAGCTCGATTTCTGTATACAGACGAGCCCAGCGTAAGAAGCGCTCCGCGTCGTAAAAGCGGATCACGAGTCCAGCCGCCGAGCCACTGTGCTATCTTGACTGATGGTATACCTTCGACGGCTACCGCAATGTGAAACAGTCGCCTGGCGAGTTATCGAATCACTGCGATGTTCGTATCAGGTATTGATGACGATCCTAAAAACTTCTCATTTTAGGTTTTCTTAATTTCGAGACCGCTGCTCGTCTGGTTATAATTGTTAACGCTACTTTTCGGACCTGCGTGTTAAGGGTGCTATCAGAAAAGGTCTGTCTGCTATACAGTTATTTAGTTCTATATATAATCAGTCTTGTTGAATACACCTTTTGATCAATGGAATGGTTTTAGTAGCTATCCGCTACAATCTTTTGCTATATAAATTATATGCTTAGTCTTACGGCAAAATAGTTGCGAGCTGACTTGTGCCGGCATCGTGCTGCTGCCGTCGTCACAGATGCCTCTCCAGGCATCGCACGTGCCATCTATACTGCTTTACACCTGTAGTCACTGCTGATGTCGTTATAGTTCGGCCAACACAGGTGTCTCGGCCGGAAATGCAGACGTCGCTGTTGCGGTCACCATTGCCTATGTAAACATCGCTGGTGGCGTCATAACGACAGTGGTCATGTACGCGCGTCGCTTGTTCTTTCATCAGAACTAAACATGTTACCGGCCAACATTAAAGCGGACTTTCGAAAAATGGCATCATTAATAATCGCGCCACACTTGCATCATTCACAACAACCGTTGTTGGTGCCATCGAAAATTACCAACCGGGGTGCAGAGTTTGCTGCGCTCACTACCTACCGACCGAGACGCAATCGCCGTTACGCGAACTATACCGACCGGGACGCAGTTTCCACTGCGCTTTATAATGATCGCCGCGCAGATACCTCTGTGTTCTTTCTAGTGTCGGGGCGAAGCTTCCGCTGTGCTCTTTCTAGGGACGGGGCGCAGTCTC
>DWMX01001756.1:0-13978 GCA_018246375.1 Byasa alcinous
TTGCACACTACTATTTGGCGGTTGAAATAGGAGCTGCGGTGGTACCCACCCAGACGGTCTCCGGCAACAGAGACCTAACACCTGGCGTCTACCAACTTTAGACTGTCCTTACGACTTCTTTCACCAGTCGAAGTCATTTCCGATTCCATGTGCCATATACCATTGTGGTCAAAGTTATTTAGAAATATAAACAATAAAATCTTATATCGTTACCCCACTAGTTTTAAAACTAGTTCTGCTTCTGCTTTACGGCAGAAGTAAACGCTATACCACAAAAATCTACTACTAGCAGACAAGAACTATTTGTTAATTTTTATTACACACCCAAACAAAGCGTATGAAATGAACAAAACATCTGCTTGTTTTTTATATTATTATCATAATGATTGTGTTACACGAGTAACATTATATGTCATTGCATGAGAATCTGGACCAAAAACAATAAACATTCCGCCCACTTTCTCATGTATGTTATTCACACATGCAAAAACAGCATGGCATACACATGTAACCTTTGTGAGTCGCAAAATGTAGCAATAACAAAAAATCAGTGATATAATAACGACTTCAACAGTTTACGTACAGTATTCTTTACAGTTTCTTTGTATTAGAAACATCTATTCAAATATAAACTAAATCTGCCATACCTCTCACATTCACAAGTCACAGTCACAGAGCTCATAGTTCGTACACTGCCCAAACACGAATGTCGCGGGACTTACAGTCATCTGTCTTTTACAGCGAAACGATATTATTTCAAACTCTCCCTTTTTTCATTTTAGTCTTTTAAAAAGTCGGGACACCTACTGTTTTACTAATAAAATGATTGTAATCACAATAATTTTTCCTCACTATCTAACATTTGTGATAATAAATTAGTAAAACATTTATAAATCATACTGCTAGTTATATTTATTCATTAACTAATGTCATCTAATTTCGCCAGACAGACCATGTGAACTTGGATGTACGGTCCGTTTATAAAAACTTATTAAGTTAAAAAAATATATATTGTTTTAACTATAGTAATACATAGTTTAACTTTATATATACATAAACGAAATATCACTCACTCATCACATTTTTTTTTAATCTACGAGCCGATGAGACGAGCGAGACGTTCACCTGTAGTTCACCTCAAATTAGATAGATGATCAACTTTAAAGCAGTAATTTATTCCATTCTAAACTGAGTTATTAAACCATTTACATGTTTAAAAACTATCCGAACATTGCGAATAGCGGACGGAATTCTAACAAAATATGCAGAATAAGTCATATTGTCTCTAGGCATCACACCTCCTCCATTCATTAATATCTAATTGTTTATTAAAAGACGTTTATGTACAATAGAGGTTTGATTGTTACGAAGAATACTACATGTTTTATTTCTACTGTTATATTATGGATAATTCCCCATAAAGAATTAATTTTTATATATCAAACGTATAAACAAGTAAAAAGTTTTTTTTGTAACATAAGTCTTGTATATCTACACATATCGTATTTTTCCCATTAACACGAAAGTTTCTCATAAATCACTCTTCTAAAATGTATTGTAATAAAATTTGCGTAACACAAGATTTATGGCGCTAATTCACATACAATTGAGTTATTGTGTTATTGATAAAAGAAAATCTCGTTTGTAATATTTAAATAATTTTACGTAATAAATATCAATAACTGCACGATGTTACAATAATAATGAATTGAACGAAAAGCTTGAGTTAGTTTTCTCGTTACATCAAATCTTTTACGTTCAAGAGCATAACGCGACTCAACATAATGAAAGCAATAAGAACAAAATGTAGCGTAAAATTAACAATAGGAACAGGAATTCGACTACTCGATGCAAACAGAAAAAGGAAATAAGGCGCCGTAATAATTGTGTCAAGTATTTTGATATGTTTACACAATAATGCAAAGAAAACAAAGGTACTGTTTACTGAAATTCTCTGACTACCAATATACCACATACTAGTAAGTATAGACAAACATATTACACTTTTACCACATTTTCACATAATGACCTTTTACTCTAAATACAATACATCCAGCAATTTCAGCATATACACGCTTGTGTCGAATTTAAAAACACGAGTCCATAGATAATAAACACAGAAATGTTCTTTATTTTTCACCAAAGGCACAAACTTGAAGAATCTTTACATTCCTTATCGAAGACATATTTTAATTTTTATTCGCAACGCAATGTATTAAAATAATGCCTGTGCCCTTCTCCAAAGTCATTTCAAAACCTTTACTAAAGTTTATGTAAATTAACATAGATATTTATTTTTAAACATTCTTGGACAATATCCATTACATCTTAATCATTCTGTTTACAACTATTTGTTAAGTTCATCGGATACAAATAGACAGGATAACGTTCGTATTTATAATAATTATACGGGTAAGTAGTTACAACAGTACATAAATATTTCTCATATTGATAACAAGGAAACAAACAGGAAATGTGAATATTGTTTAATGTTATGATATTGGATTGTTTTGACTCTTGTATTATTATCATCTTTCAGTTTAACATAGTTTTGATCTTGCGCTCGTTAAAAAGTAAAGAAACAAAAAATAGCTTTCGTTTCTAATTAGCAAATGTTTTAATGTTTCTAATTTTTAGGAGGCATTTTAATAAAATTAATGTTATTTGGTTATGACAATAGAAAAGACTTGATTTTAAAATACAGGATTTGCCTAGTTTAAACGCTATTACTTAATTTCAATATGAATTTATACAGTGCTGAATAACTTTGTGAGAAACGAGCATTGTTAAAATAGGCTTTGTTTAATAAAAATTACAATAATATGATAAGCAAAAACATTTTAGTCTTCTCTAATTCCTTTTAGTCGTCTCGTCTAATTATCTCTGTCTTATTTTATTACTTCTTTTGAGCCCTTATCACAGTTGTTGTTCTCTATATGGTAAATGGTAAACACCTGTCGAACTATAAACAACAGCGGTAGAAATCCAAACAAGAGCGGCTCAACTAGCCCCACGACTAATTATTTCGTACGGTGCAAAATAAATATTTGCTAAGATGTGGTTATGAAGCGTTCAACCGTTTTTTGTTTGCTTAGTTCACGACTGATAACTAAATATAGATGATTAACCTTCGACACGCGCGGTCAAGCGCTGTCTCATCCTATATTGTGTGGTTCAACGCAATTACTCGGCGTATGAGCACAGTCCAGTCGGTGCGTCGCACTCCACCGAAGAACGCGTCTCCACGTAATAGAAGTTTATCATTAAGTAAAATGATTTATTTAAGTATAACGTGTTTACTTCTCTGTACTCTCGCTGTGATAGCGGACTTTCCACATCCGCTCTCAGATGATTTCATCGACTTGATCAATTTAGAACAAGATACATGGAAAGCGGGTCGAAATTTCCCATTAGAAACGCCATTTAATCATATCAAGAAACTTATGGGTGTATTGAAAGACGACCACTTCTCCAAGTTGGTAACAATGGAATATGAAGCCGAATTTATAGCAAGTTTGCCGGAAAACTTTGATCCGAGAAACAAATGGCCTAATTGTCCCACTTTAAACGAAATTAGAGACCAGGGGTCTTGCGGAAGCTGTTGGGCATTTGGTGCCGTGGAAGCAATGACCGACCGTATTTGCACATACTCGAATGGTACGAAACATTTTCATTACTCAGCAGAAGACCTTCTCAGCTGCTGTCCCATTTGTGGACTTGGATGTAACGGTGGAATGCCCACTCTCGCCTGGGAATATTGGAAGCATTTTGGGCTCGTTTCTGGTGGCAGCTATAACTCTTCTCAAGGATGCAAACCCTACGAAATCCCGCCTTGCGAACACCACGTTCCTGGTAACAGATTGCCGTGCAGTGGCGATACTAAAACACCGAAATGTGTTAAAGAATGCGAATCAGGTTATAACGTTGCTTACAAACAAGATAAACATTACGGCAAGCATGTGTACTCTATAAGGGGAGGCGAAGATCACATAAAAGCGGAATTGTTGAAAAACGGACCAGTGGAAGCCGCTTTCACTGTATACGCAGACTTGCTTTCGTACAAAAGTGGTGTTTACAAACACGTCGCAGGCGATGCCCTCGGGGGACACGCAATCAAAATATTAGGGTGGGGAGTTGAAAACCACAACAAATACTGGCTCATTGCGAACTCATGGAACAGCGATTGGGGTGACAATGGATTCTTCAAGATCCTAAGAGGTGAGAATCACTGCGGCATCGAGAGTTCTATTGTTGCTGGGGAACCTTTGTTTAACTGATTTGCTCGTACCGATACATTAATAAGCATCTTTTTTTTATTTGAATAGACTAGTGGTTGCTTATAATCCCACCTGGTGGTAAGCGGCGATGTAATCCGGGTGGTAATCTTTCATTAATGTACTATTTTTGTAAAAAATTCATAATAAAAGAAATATCTTAACGTTCTGTAAACATTCATGTTCTTATTTACACAATAAAGTTAACATATGTAAAATTATGTTTTAAAATTTATTTTAAAACCATTTTATTAGTATTAACTAACATTATTTATATTACTCATTATAACTTAACATTAGGTAATCAAAATTAATGTTATAATAATTATATGTTTGTCTATTTTTAAATGGTATTAATTACCTACTCTTTTTTTATTTCTGTTCGCATGTTTTTATAGTTTTAGCGACGTTCAAAAAAAATACCGTAACATCAACGAAAGAATTGATAAACAGAAACTGGTTAGGATTTATATGATTGGTAACCAAAACGATTTTAATATTAAGGTTAAACCTATGTAAGTTTTATAAAACAGAAATTAATAAATAAAATACTGAAAATAAATATGGTTTATTATTATACTTACAAATGTAGCAATATATATACATATTCTAATTTGTTCTAAAATAACTGTGTGCGTCTTTACTGAAGACATGTAGTAGGTAAATACAAAATTATAAATTCTCGTTATTAAGTCGATGTAAAACAAATCACAATGCTTCGTGTAACCTCAATGTTCAAGTGCGCTTGTTCAGCAAAATCTGTTACAATTGCCAATTATTAACGAGAAAACTACAGATGTATGGATTTTAAAGTATGTCAATGTTATATATGTACTTCAAAATATTTACCGTTTGATTAAATATTTCCAGATTTCATAAATCAAATATTGTATGTATTTGCAATATATGAAACAACCGTGCTTTAACGATTATGTGGCATTTGAAACTGGGTTATAACAATTTAATATTTCAATAATGTTATCACAGACAGTGCAAAGTGAAACCGAAGTACATAAATAATTTAATATCGCACTACGTATAATTAAGATACCAAGACACTCATGTGACAATATCAAACATATTCTGTTTTAATTCGTTTTAAGTATCAATATCGCTGTTGGAAGATAAACTTTGTTATAATTATGTCAACATACAAAAATCAAAAAATAATATAATTTCAAAATTTTAAATATATTACAGATATTAATTATCAAATTAATGCAAATCAAATTTATTTGCATCATGAGTAGGTATATCGTCATAAACACAATCGTCCCGCGGTCATTTTTATAACCTTAAATTTCTAATAACGGATATTTATTGTAAAGTATTTTAACGGGTAAACTGTTGTTTGCTAATAGTTTCTAGTAATACCCAACAACTTGACGCAAAATTCAATTCAAAGATTTCGACTGATGATATTCAGACAGTCTCAGCAAAGTAATTACAATTTGAGGGGACCGTCTTTTGGGGATTTGGTCAATTACAGCAATATGGCGAATGACAGTGATAGATCACTTTTTCTTAAATTGAATAGTGCCCTTCATTCACCGACTGACAGGAAGAGAGATAAAGATGTTTTTGAAAATACTTTAACCTTTATTAAACTCTTTTCAAAATTATCAGGTTTATTTTTATCTTTTTGAAAATGGTAGACGGGTTTAGGAAAGGACATTTCATTTTAACTCTAAAAAACTTTTTTGTATTTACAAAACAATTTCCTTTATACTTACATTAAAACTATAAAGATATAACCATCACCGTAAGTCATATGTCTGACGGGTATTGGTAAACACACTTGACTGTGTTCTAAAATGAAAAATGCTATTACTAAGTCAGTGACGAGTGCATTGTGGTACTGAAGAAACTTCTTCAGCATCAAATCGTTACGGCAGACGTGTTACTTCCCATCAAATGAGCGTTGTGCTTGTCTCATCGTTTACTTGTGCAATAAAAGCGGGCATTAGTATTAATTTAACGCGTTTATTTTATTTATATACACAGTTTAAAAACTCTCCCACAAGTCACTTAAAACTTATAGACCGCGCTTAGCAAGTTAATATGTTAATGAAATGCGGAAAACGAATACTTTTTGCTGACTTTAAACCACAGAGGTTTGAATTAGCTTCAGTATATCAGCGTTGAATATGTCGCATTATTTTAAAGCCTTATTGTTTATTAAATTTAATTTAAATTTTGTTTTTATGATTTATAATTCATGAGTTATAGCTATTATCAAACAAGACAGTAATTAAGCATTAGGTAAAAAAACTGTAAAATGCTACCAGATCGAGCATAAGCATACAAGGACTACATTCTATTATTCATACATTTTCTTTCTTTCTGTACGCGTGGAACTCTGCTATATTCTCTAGCACATACCACAGTTGACAACCTATTAACAAATATCTGCGGAAATACTGAACCTTATAATTTATTACTTCGTATCGTTTTAACTGCCAAGTGGTTACGTGTTTGCCTTGTAACACGAAGATCACTAATTTGATTCTAGGTTGGATTGATAAGAAGGTTTTCGAACCCATCTGGTTAGCTACCGCCATCATATTGCAAATCTGTTGTCATAAAAGTGCTTCGTTCCTGCTATCAAGATATGAGAGACCAAGAGTATTCTCGGTGAGCACAATTCAACATCTACGACCTCAATGACACTCAACGTATGAAATTGAGGCCAAACGTTAGCTCATTGTAGATAAAAGTTTTTGCAATAGCACGCCGTTCGTTGAACTTTACAGCTCTCACGAAATATCTATACAAGCTAGGCGATAATTTTTATGCACAAATTTCTGTTTTTTTTTTTACTGAATATGGGAAAAGTACAATGAAATAAAACGAAACTTTAAAATCCCGATAACTCTTTATTATAACTACCAAAATTAATTCTATTCTTAAGAAGCATGCGACGGTTGACAAAAAAAAAACATCGCGCCCTTAGGGGATAATTAGTTACTTAATTCTGGGCAAGTGAAGTAATAAACAAAATCATTGTAAGTCAATCCAATATATTATTATTAAAATCTATTACATACATGAGTAGATGCTGTGCTATCTCATGCTTCGAAAGCACAGAGACATCGTAAAGCTATGACTAATAATAATAAATTATAAATATAACTAATTCGTTTAAACCTAAAATATCACAAAACATGACTGATCACTTTCTATTACAATTTGATGTCATCCGAATTAGAAACGTGTCAAAACGCGCAAAATACTCAATTTGAAGTGGTAGAAGAAATGTAGAAATATAATTCAAATATAACATTACTATCATACATTAATACTTTCGTGAGCAATCAGTCTGTTAAACCTTATGATAAAGAGAAATAAAATTAAAAGTTCATCAAGCTAGGTTAAGAAAGAAGTAAACAATACCATGTTGACATTTGAACAACTTTAGAAAACATTGTGGTTAAAGAGAATAATTATTTTTTAATATAAATAATAATATTTTTTTTTTATTTGTTGTTATTATATAATAAGTATTTACGGAATATTCAACTTGACTTTAATTTCAACTTTGGCAATACTTTAAGAAAAAGTTAATAAGTAATCTATGTATATATTTAATATTTCCATATATCATCTTAATCCGTCGATATACATCCACCGATTGACATAAGCCTTCCCTAAAGTTCTCGACAATGACCGGTCCTGCGCTAATGAAATCAGCGGATTCTAGCGACCTTCATCAGTTCGTTCGTCCAGTTTGTGGAAGGCCTTCCAGCACTGCATGTACAGGTATAGACTATACATAAGCCTCAAAAACAACAATTATATAATAAATGTTTATAAGCGAAATTTCGTCAATTAAACGCGAAATGTCACCTCAAAGTTAATGAAAAGGAATTTTTCCATTTAACATGCCCAATAACCAAGAACTGGGTTAAATTGATAATTTTCAAATGGAATTGTTGGCTATTTATCAGTATTATTGAAAAAATTTACTTAAAACGATTTACAACTGACGTTTTGGTCATATATTATTATTCTAACAGGCATTGTTACTAATAAGTTTAAATTAAATAACAATTCGTCTTTACACGTGTTTAGAAGTACAGATCGCCAGAATTTGCTTTCTCTGGATATATAGACGAACATACAAAATATACATAGTAAATTTATTTGTTATTATACAATTATAAATGTTTTAATTCATTTCTTATGAAAGGACATGTTGACTTCATGAATATAAAACAATATAAGACTTATGTTGTAACTAGACTGTAGACTACATGTTTTAAATATTATAACAGTACAAATTATACAGAAACATGAAAATGAATTTGGACAATAGTTATTTAAACTACCAGCATAGCCATTTTTTTTATATTTTCATTGAATAATAAAAAAAATAGTCTCTAAAACAGGCGAAATTATTAATTTAATTGGAATCCTTAAAGCTCATACTCGGTTTAAATATTAAGATGACTATTACAAATCATTTATTCAACACTAGAACAGTACAATTATTTCGTTCCCCCGCAGAGGACCTTACGACATGGAATCGTATCTGGTGTCGCAGGTGAGAGGGTCATTATCGTTGCCGTGCCTAAAATTAAATGCGTTCCTAAAACTGTCCCTAAGTCTTTCAGTGAACGTTTTATAATCTAAGTGCGCTTGCTGACCAAATTCAAAATCGGCAACCTCTATGGTATATCTGAAAAATATCAAGAATAATTTGCTGAACACTACTACAAAATATTTTTATGTGAATTTGGCTAAGACTAATATCTAAGTTATACCTCAAATTCTAACATTGTCAAGTTACAATGAAGCCGTAGATGAAGCATGCTTGCCTGTGGAATACTCTGGCTTTCACAACTTCACAGATGGAACAAAGCAATGGTGTTATGGCGGCAGATTAACCATATGAAAGTGGTGGCTAAATAACCACGCAGGTTTGAAAAAATACTACCGCCAACCAAAATACACATGTGGCTTCAGAAATGAATCAGGGAATAACCCCCATGTTACAAGACAGGTGGTCAATGATTGTGATACAGAGCCATATATAGAATTAAAATTACTGTGATAGCTACTTTAGTTGTAATCTTGGAATAATTTTTATAAGGATTTATTTATTGTGTATCTTTTTTGGTAGTAATGTATATTCTTAAAGCCAGAAAAATTTATTGAAATTCTGATATTACCTTGACCGATGCTGGTAGTAAGCTATTCCAAATACTACCAAAATTACCGCTACAAGACAAAACACCACCGGCACCACAATTACTGATAATTGGGCGTGGATAACAGCTGAAAAGAAAATAAGCAGCAACATTAATAAAAATTGTAATTTTCAACAAATAATTAAATGATCGATACAGGACTCACAATTTAATACAAGGTTTTTTTATAGCACCAACAAGCTAACATTTGACTTTAGGGTCACTGGAAGGCAGTGGGTATTCACACAGAATACTCTGGCTCTCATATGTTGTGGTACATTTAGAAAATGCGGGATGTAGCTAGCCATGCCAGTTCGAAAATATTAATCAAACTCCTAAACAAGTGCAACCGAAATAGAACCCAGGATTGCCCGTGTTGCACACAAACGCTTCACCAACTCGACGAAGTGTTAAATTTTATCTAAAAAATTGTGAAGATTACCTTTGTATATATTAATAGTAGCCCTTGTTACAAATTTCCCGACATCGTTTTCTAACACCACAACGACAGTGTGCTGATCACTATCTGAGAAGTAGTGCACCAGTGGAAAGGCATTTGAAACAGTTTTAGTCTTATAAGTACATGTCTCGTTTCCAGTTACGTTATATTGACCTTCTTTATAAAGGGCGCAATAGTTGAACGGAGGTGACCCCGTATATTTTACTTGCAGGTTCAGAAGATCTCCATGTTGCAACCAATTGAGACCAGTTATATTAGCTGTGGATATTTGTTCTGAAACATAATGAAAACATTTGTAGAACGGGATGCAGTGTTTATCATCCTAACTGGTAGTAGGTCTCTGTTGATAGAGGCCGTTAACATAGCTACAACTGCAATACTTATTTTGGCCATATATAGTACTGCGCAATTGTTACTTAACATGTCTTAATAGCTGTTACTCTTTGAACATGATGGTTTCGTCACAATATTTTCTTTCATTTGAAGCTCAAACTCGGTGGAAAACAAATTCGCGACTCTACAAAATAAAGCGAGTACAAGCGCCGTACAAACTATTTACAAAAAAAAATCACTCACCTCTTATGCTTATAGTTTCTTGATAATGGCCATATGTGTACGATTTGCCAATTGGTACTATACTTGAATTGTGACATATATAATCCTTTGTTGCATTATTTCTTTTCTTCATTATTGTTCTGTTGGAAATCATACGCTTTGCCAGTTTATGGGTCATTTGTGATGCACTCTCTGTTGCATCTAGTTGTGTTAAGGGCTTTACAGAGGTGCTAGGAGTTGTAGCATCGGTAACTGTGATTATCGGTTTTGAAGTAGTTGTAAATGTTGTGGTATTAATAGGGGGAGCGGCTGTTGTGGTGGTTGTAGTTGTTGTGGTAGTGGTAGTGGTGGTGGTAGTTGTGGTAGTGGTCATAGTGGTAGTGGTAGTTGTTATTGGTGGCAATGGCATGTTGTTTGCTACAACTAGTGCGTCTATGTAATGATCATGCATTGAATCCCGGTATGTGTAGTTTAAAGACATATCTGTAGTTTGATCGATATAAATGCAATCTATGAACCAATATGTAATAATAGTAGATGCATTGTCCTTCAGAAATTGCATTTCATTATCAGGTATTTTTATGTAATGTAGGACAGTTTTGTTAACTGCTACAAAATTGTTGGGTCTATCATTATTGTTCTGATTTAATACCAAATTCCCATTTAAAGAATCTGGAACAATAAAATTATATTAATTAAATTTGTCTAATTTTTATAGAAAATTCAAAAACAGATGGCTGAAGATATATTATTTAACTTATACTACTTGTGATTTAAAATGGATTAGTTACATCCAAAAAAAAAATAATGTGAATATTTGATAAACACTTCAGGTAACATTATTGAACTATAATTAAATATGTTTTTTTAAAACAAGTTTAATTTGCATATTAAGTAACTTGTTCTACCAGTTTTCATTATTGGTTTGCAGCAATAAAATAGGCATTATTAAATTCACCTCCTAGAAGCTTATAATTCAATAGTATGTAATAAATAGAAGATACACTCTATTTTTGTACACACCATGACAAACTATCTTAATAAAAATATAAAAGATAGAGATTTTGTAATTTATGGATATTCAGCACTTGTGCTGACATATACTTTTTTTTTTTTTTTTTATACTACTAAGCTTGGATACCTCTTTTTCTGTCAAATTATAATGCGTGGGTCTTGTGATATTTATATTATTATATTTTAATTTCACATGTTTACCTTCATATGATGTCATTGTCAGTTGACACTTGACATTGACGTTGTGATGCGTTTAGTTATTGCATTTTTTGTTTTTTTGCTTGTTAGCTTTTTAGCTTAGTATTTCTTTTATTTTAATTTTTTTATGTTTGGTTTGGAAAAGTTTATTTGTACTTGTCTCATCGGTTTTTTTTTTTTTTTTTCTTTGTGTTTTATCTTAGTTTGTTTTTATATCTTATTGTTATTTTGTGCAACATAAACACTGTAGGCAGGTAGAGTAAAAATATCTAATTAAGTTTAAATATTTATCTATTAGTTTTATATAAGTATATTTTTTTTTTTTTTTATATAATTATATATTATTTGGGTATTTATTTATGCAAGTACATATGGGCGATGACGATTTGTCGGATGTCGGTGTTGACTTTCTTTCGTTGACATCCACCTCACATTCCTCAGGTGACAGCTTTCACAGTCTTTCTCTTCCTCTTGATCTTTCTGTTGAGAAAGCGTTCGCATCATTTGCTCGAAACTTCAATGCTGTGCACATCAATGCCCAAAGCATCCCAGCACACTATACTGATCTCCTTGCTACCTTTTCAAACAACCGGAATGTCCATGCAATACTTATCTCCGAATCCTTTCTCAAGCCTTGTCTCCCTTCAATTTCCTACTCCTTACCCGGTTTTGTCCTCATTCGAAATGACAGAACTGGTAAGGGTGGAGGTGGTGTTGCTATTTATCTTAGAAGTCACCTTCCCTATAATATTCTCGATAAATCTCCCTCTGATTATTCTGAATCCTCTGAGCACCTACTGATTGAAGTTTTATTTGGTCATCTAAAACTGCTACTTGGTGTGTTTTATTGCCCTTCTCTTCATATTGACTACTTCCACAATTTGGAAGTTTTATTAGAAAGTTATGTCACCAATGTTGACCACACAATCATTATGGGCGACTTTAACACCTGTTTAGTAAACAATGACAAACTACATTCAACCCGTGCCTCCAAGCTCCGTTCCTTAATAAACTCCATTAATCTTAATATCCTTCCCCTTAGTCCAACGCATTTCTTTCCTAACTGTGCACCTTCCTTGCTAGACCTTATCATTGTATCGTCGCCTGATCATGTAAGCACACATGGGCAATTTAATGCCGAAGCCTTCTCTTATCATGACCTAGTTTTCCTCTCCTACAAAATTCGTTGTCCTAAACCTAAACCCCGTATCGCAATGCTTCGGAACTTCAACTCCATCGATACTGATAAGTTCAAGGCGGATCTCTGTGGTGTTGATTGGAATGCGGTATTTTGTGCTCCCACTGTGGACGAGAAGATGGAAGCCTTTAATTCTCTCCTATTGCAAGTCTTTGACTTGCATGCTCCTCTCCGACCTATTAGGATGAAACACCTTCCGGCACCGTGGCTGACTGATGATATTAAAGCAGTTATGGCCAAAAGGAATGTAGCAAAAGTTAGATATAGAAAAACCCCTACTGATTTGAATCGCAATAAGTATAAGGAGCTCCGAAACAGATGCAGCAGATTGTGCAGGGATGCACAGCGTCGCCACATTCACTCTTCTGTCAGTAACGGAGATCCAGCCAAGGTCTGGTCTTTTCTTAACTCGTTAGGTATTGGCAATTCAAAGCCCTCTTTTCCTCCTAATATTGACATTGATGCCCTTAATCTTCACTTCACTGCTACCTGTTCCATCCTGCCCTCCGTTAAACAACATTCTATTAATGCCATTTCACCTTCCCCTACGTCTAATCCCCCTTACTCTCCTTTCGTTTTTAAACCAGTTTCTTTGCGTGACGTTGAGAAAACTATTACTGCCGTCAAATCTAACGCCGAGGGTGTTGATGGTATTAGTCGGAGAATGATTATTCTTAGCTCATCTGTTGTACTCCCTGCCCTCTGCCATATTTTCAACTTCTCGCTCAGCTCCAGCACATTTCCTAGATGTTGGCGTAAAGCTGCAGTTATTCCCATACCTAAAGTGAAATGTCCTACCTTACCCTCCCATTTTCGACCTATTTCCATTCTCCCTTTCCTATCTAAAGTACTTGAGCGCCTGGTCTATCAACAATTAAGTAACTTCATTAATTACAATGGTTTGCTCAGTCCTCTTCAATCTGGTTTTCGCTCGGGGCATAGTACTGCTACTGCTTTAACCAAGGTTTCTGATGATGTGCGCCTGGCTATGTCTAATCAGCAACTTACTGTATTGACTTTACTTGATTTCAGTAATGCTTTTAATACCGTGGATCATGACATTTTTATTGCAATGCTAGGCGCGCTTCAC